>JABSTQ010005989.1:0-19931 GCA_013358835.2 Ixodes persulcatus | reverse complement strand
TTTTTTTTTTTTTTTTTCCCGTAAATCTCCACTCGGTCGCAAGTCACCTCGGTTCGTTAAATGTGAAAGTTTTATATAATTCTCTACGTCGAAACTCGACTTTGCGTGTTCAACGACGTTCTAAACAACCGGCAGCGAATGAAAAAAAAAATGTAAACTCTCCAATGGCGCGAGCACTAAAAAGGGAGAAACAAAAAGATTTATTTTCTCCCGGGGCACAAAGAGGTTGTTTACGTAATGCTCCCCACGAAAACCCACTTAAAGGCACGCCTTGGTTATGCGTAACAAAATCTACCAACGATGTGACTCAAATGATTTTTGCAGCGTCTAGAAAGTCGACGTTCTAGGGTAAACACGGCCCTTCCAGTTCAAGAGAAGCAAGCAAATTGCCTGAGTAACAAGCAGCACTATCTATTGATCTACTTCCGCTAGGAGGGGAGGAAAACACTATGTTCCTAAATTCCGCTTTTTCTGTCTCTTATTTGTTTCCTTATTTTTTCCGTCGTGAAAAGGTGCTTGAGCACGTCAGCGTGCTACACTAACTAAAAGGACGCCCCGTGGCACGCAATAATAATATTAATAACAATAATAATAATAATGTAGCACTTTAAAGTGCCATTTGTTGAACGACCGCGAATAAAATGAAGAAATCAAGCAGGAACGCCTGAATAGGAAAGGCATGCTTCCGAGTGATCATTAAAAATATACCTTTTGTATTCAATATTAGCATTATTTACCTACACAATGACGACAACAACGTTCATTTCATATAGCGATCCTGTTAGCGCTGTTAAAGAAAAATCATTTTACACCAGAAGAAAGGCCATACACGTATTAAAAGATGGATGGTGCTTAACATATGCGTGTTTTACCGTCTAGTGTCGTTTCAGTTGACCGTTACCATTAACCAGATTAAGGTAACATCAGAGTCCTCGTAATATAAACCCCTTCAGCACCTTCCTCAATCGCACCTGCCTGTTGTATTATATAAATATATATATATATATATATATATATATATATATATATATATATACCGAACGCTCACTCTCCGCCCAAAGGTAGCTCTAGAGGTCACAACCAGATGCCAAATTTTCAGCCCGATCCGATACCTTATTCAAAAGTTATCAGTGATTTTCTGAAAATTTCGATGGAAAATGGAGCCCATTTTCGACCGTTTTCGGTTTCTGGTGCCATAGAGCCCAAAGCATTCGAAAACTCCGTCGGCCGCCATTTTACCATTGAAATTTTTAGAAAATCACTTATAACTTTTGATTAAGGCATCGGATCGGGCCGAAACTTTGGCACCTGGTTGTGACCTCTAGCGCTACTGTGATGAGCGATCCCGCGACAAGCCGAAGAGGACGAGGGAGAAGAAGACGGGGTGGGGCATGCGAGGAGCGCGAGAGAGGATTCTGGCGGTTGACAAAGGACGGAGCAGACGCAACCAGGCCGGACCTCCGTCGGCGTGACCAGGCGTCAAGAGGCCCGACCCACAACCCGCTCCTCACGCAGTCCGGGCGCCAACCTTCCGGAGGTGGACAAGACTGCATGCGGGGCGCAGTTGAACACCCGCTGCCGCTCCGTGCCACAGACGTACTGGGCCTGGGGGGCTATGTTGGACGTTTTGGACTCCCAGGAGACTAGAGAGAAGGAAGTGACGTCAACAACGCTCTTTGGACGTTGATTGGTGGAGTCGCTGATGACGGTATCTGCAGAAGATGGTTCATTCACACCTACGTCACTTCCTTCTCCCTAGTCTCCTGGGAGTCCAAAACGTGCAACATAGCCCCCCTGATTCAAGCCTTCGTCCAACGCCCAACTGCCTCGTCTCTACGTGTTCATAGGCTCCCCCCAACGTACGGGGCCTGATTCAAGCCTTCGGCCATCGATCAACTATCTCGTCACTACGCTTCTCGGCCCTGACGTCGGTAGACCCCGGATCATCGGCTGCCACGGGTGCTACGCCGTAAGGACTGAAAAGTCGTGAGCGAGGGACATTTTAGGGGACACTCGAACATTAACTCTATTTGTTGAAGTAATGTAAATAGTTTTGTAAATATTTTCTTTCCATATTTCAACAGTTCAATGTGAATTCTCCCATAACGCATCCTCGTTTCTTCTGTCATTTCTTTCTAACATCACGAACCTCGCGACAGCTACCTTTAGGCGGAAAATGAGCGTTCGGCGAGGCCTAGTTTATTTTTGCGGTGAAAAAGAATGTGTAAATTTGTTTTTGTGACACCTTGTATACGTATATTTACAATAATAATAATAAAAACAAGAAAAAGAAGAAGAATTTTTGACGTCGTAAAGTCCATTTCGAACATTTTCAATTAGCAAATGTTGGCCACCCAAGTTTACGAACACACGGGGATGAATGGCGTTTCCTACCGGGGACGGGCATCATTTTCCTCGCTGAAATTTTCCAAAAGTGGCTTATAACTTTCTAATCAGATAACGGCAAGTCCTGAAACTTTGTCACTTCGTCCCAATCGCTAGCGCAACGTACGAAGGGGAGAGGCGGAACGTTCGGCGAAGCAATAGTTCAGTATTGCGGTGAGAAAAAAACACGGTTCTCTTTGCTCCCAAACAGCCCGTGTGCCTAATGCCCCCTTCGTGGATTTGACGAAGTGTGCGTTGCATCAAAATGACCTTAGGTCAATTGCCGCTGCCCGAGACGACTTTCTGTTGTATTTCCGAAGAGATAAACGTGAACATCTTTTATACACTCAAAGTGCCCAAGCGGCACGCTCGAGCTCGTGCCCGTGCCTCCGAGACAATGACACCCGAGCTATTTATTATTTCTCATTTCCACGGGGTCGTTTCAGAAGTTTTCTTCAGCGTTTCGTTGTTGACCTTTATATTTAATTGGTTTCTGATTCGGTAAAGCTTCTCAAGAACGCATCATTATACGCAGATTTATAGTCATTGACAAGGGCGCGAGAACGGCAGGGAGGAGCTTCCGTTGTCATACCTCCGGCGCAATACACCTACCTTCGACAATGCTTTGGCGTCTAGCGCACCACGAGCGCGCGCGTGCAGCTAAAGAACAACGGAAGGCACGGAACGCGTGCTCAAAGGCCGGCCGATTGAAAGACATGCCCTGCTGTTTTCACTCTCTTAGTGACTATAAGAAGATTATCATCCACCGTCGATTGAACTAAAATTTACATAAGTTTTCTTTAAGAAAAAAATGTACGCCACACCAATGGAAGTTATTGCTTATTTTTAAATTTGTATTGTTTTTTAATAAGTTCACGAATTCTCTCTCATTTCGCTTCGTTTCAATTGAGATTAGAAGAGGCAATTTATATTGAAAAAAAAATATTTTAACTCTTTAAATTATTATTTAAAAAAACTCACTAAGAAAGTTCCAAGAAAGCCTGTAAGAAGCTTGCATCGTTTTTTTGGAAGCTACTTGATCAGAAAATTTATTATAATCTCGCTGCTCTTAGCCAGGGGACGCGACCATGTAATGCTTGCATTGAGCGTAAATCTTCCTGCAATTGCTCGCTCATGCACGAGCCGCAGTCGTTTACAGTTGTGTGTCAGCATCTGACTACGCGCGGTAACAGAGCGTATGACAGAACTAAAATAATGTTTAAAGAAACAACGTAAATATGCTGCTCGCACTGTCAGTGTCTGCTCAAACTTGAGAGCTAAAGGCTTATAGACAGTGCCTCGAAGCCGATAGTTCATAGGCCCCCTTTACGAACCTCTGTGACTTAAGAAAAAGGTTTTAAAACCAAACTTGCAAAAAAAAAAAAAGAAATTGCAGCTACACCGATTACTAACACTACATCACGCGATGTAGCGAAGCTATAAAAATATTTATAACATAGCTTCCGCAGCTAGGAAAAATCAGCAAAAAGGTTGCCGACACCCTCCAAAGAAGTAGGAAGTGTAACATATTAAACAAAATGACAGGGTCTCCAAAACACTCCTGTATAGGGGTGTGCAAATACTGCGTAGCGTCGTCCCTATAGCTTCAACCTTGCAAAGAGAGCCAGTATGTCGTGGTTTTAACTAGCCCAGAGAAAGCTACGAATGCCGGAGCTCTATTCGATTCAAACCACTATTGGCCACCCTACTCTCGTATATCCAAAAAAAAAATAACAACAGTATTTAAAGAAACGGTACAAAAAACGCAAACCCAAGGAAAGACTCATATGATAGGAGAACATGCGAGCGATATAGTGGTACGAAGAGAGAAAGAAAGAGAAAGCGATGGCGAGAGATCGCGCGCACAAAAGAACAGAACACGAGAAAGCAGGACGCGAACGCGGCGGCAGTCGACAACAGCGCCGCGAAGCTATCTAGTACTCATTAGTGCCTAACAAAAGCAGAGCTCTTTGCCGGATCCCCCCAAGAGCTCTTGCCCCCGTCGGGAACTTTGAATCTGCTTTTCTAGCTTTGTTCACCCGAAGCCCAAGTGCGCATGCACAAATCACGCAGAAGCACTAACAAGCGCCTTACGCCGCCGATCCAGGCACGTCGAACCGCGAGGGAAGATGGACATCAAAGGGAAGCTCACCGCGGTTTCTTCTCGGACAGTCGCGAAAGCTCGCAATACTTTAAAGAAAACCCGAGCTCATCATTTCCGTTTGAAAGCAGAATAATTCGTTCTCGCTAAACAGAAAAGGGACTTAAGCAGCATTAACAAGGGGAACGGGCTTGTTTTCGTCTGACTCGTTATTTCCGCTTCCGTGATTGTGCGCTCTAGCGACCGGGAGATTCGTCACTCAAGGCTTGAGGACTTGCTTTCCAATATGCCCACGACCTTTCGACTCGGTGAGGCGTAATACTAAAACAATGCAGAGTAAATTGGGCAGGAACGACTGTAGTCAGCAATTATCTTACGAAAACAATAAACGATAACACTAATACGCCGTCTTTCAGCAAAATTTCAACACATGCCTTTTGTCGGTGAAGTTGTAACTGTTTGTAAACGTATACTTAGCGATAACGCATGCCATTCTATCACTCCTACCCGCTTCAGTTTATCTAACTTACCCACTCATATTTGAACAAAGTTGATTTTTTTACGAAGCCACTAAATACCTAAACTTATAATGCAACGAGGACGTATGCAAAAAAAGTAAAAGGAGTAGATTATTTTTTTTAAATGTCGCATCAATCAACTTTTTTGCAGTTTTCTTTAAAAAAAAAACACCCTAACAGCTCCTTCGAGGCGGGTAAAGGCTGTAATTCATCAACTTCCGCGTTCAAAGCACCATCGACGTCCCCGTCTATCATCTGCGCTCACATCTTTCTTGTTACGACACGATATCTCACGTCGTCACGCTCTGTACCTCCTTACGACATTCATGCTTTCGCGCGTTGTTTCACGGGTCTCGCAGCGCGGCCTCACCTCCGCCGCTTCTTCTTCGCTGATGGATGGGATCATCGTCAACGCGACATCGCGCCAGCAGACCTTCTTTTATCTAGAAAATGGCGGCCGGTGCCCTTAGCGCGAAGCGACTTTTCTATTGTCGCGCGTGCATCGTACAAGTCTGGATCATTTTAGCCTTTCCTTTGTCATTTATGTCTCTCTCATGCACTTTCTCTTTTTCTTGATGCCGGATTCCTTTGTTCTTCTACAATGTCTCTATCTCTCTCTTCCTCTCTCTTTATCTATTCCTCTCTCTCTATCTCATTTTTTTTAACGAGAAGGCAGACACGCCCACACAAGCATATCATTCACGTACCCTTCTTTAAGTTTTCGTTTTATTATATTTCACGGTTACATACCGATTCGGCTGAAGTGTCCATTCGGCTGACGGGTCAATTCGGCTAAAAGTTTCGATTCGGCTGGATGCACCGATTCGGCTGGATACCCAGTTCGGCTTAAAGTTTCAATTCGGCTGGACGCTTCAATTTGGCTGTATTCCCAGTTCGGCTGGATGTTTCAGTTCGGCTGGACGCTCCAATTCGGCTGGGTACCCAGTTCGGCTGGATGTATTCGATTCGGCGTGACGTTCTCAATTCGGCTTAATTCTCGGTTGAGCTGAAGCACCTCAATCTGGCTATGGATTGGCTTTAGTCCTCACTTGTCTTGGCAGACTAAAGTTTTAAATCAACACATTTTTGCAAGCTAGTCGAACTGCCCGTGTTCGTTTACCCTTTGTGCATTGTGTTATTTCTCCTTGAGCTGCTGTGCACACAAGTCATGTTTCAAAGTGAAATGGTTTATTACCTTGCCTACAGACTGATTCACGAACGTCCAAGCTTCGCTTCTCTCACTGTTGACCGCCATCCGCATCAAAGAGAGGAAGTCCCAGCAGTTCCACTGGTCCAACAACTGAGGTGGAGAAAACAGATACAACCATCGGTCACATGACAAAGCAGTATAGTAGGGTTTCCTTTTGGTTGGTGATTTTTGATGGGGCCAAGAGGCACATCATTGCACAAAAGTCACTTTAACAGGGATCATAACCAAAAAAAGTATGCAATTTCTCACTTAATATTTTTTCCAATTGCAAAATCAGTTGTCCTTCATCTCAACTGCGTTTATCCAGCCAGGGGTTCATTGTTAGGTGAACAGCGGAATAAGTGGCCTTCTGTTACAAGCACAAGTCTGGGCTGAAGGCAAAGCTTTTTGTCACGCCTGGTGACTTACAGCAACAGCTGGTACCCGTAGTGAATTCCAGACTTTATTCAACAGCGTACTGGCTAAGTCAGACTTGCTTTGGACGCTTATTCCAAAAAGAATAAAAAAATAGTTCCGTGCTTCACATAACAGGTTTGTAAGATGATCAAGGTTGGGTAAACGATACTGATGACTCTTAGGTGTCCAAGCCACAGTCAACGTCTGTGAGATGATACGTTCACTGTTTGAACTATATTGAAGATCAATCAACCAATCTGTGTTTTATTGTGCTCCAAGCAGCTGGTAAGATCTTATGAGTTGCACGAAGTTCAAAACAAAAAGCCTAAAATATTTACATGCTACAAAGTGAGCACCGGTATTACATTTTTGTTAAAATGTGAAAAAGCAGTAATAAGGTCAACGCCCGGATTAAAAAAACTTGTCACATATTGACTGCATCCGTGTCAACGAATGACTAGATTCCAGGCTAAAAGGGTAAAAAAAGTCGAAGATCTATTTTGTTGCTGGGGAATATGAACTGAGGTTCTACTTGATAACAGGAAGGAACCAATAACAGCAAAACGCAATTCATATAAGAACACTATGTGGCGAACTAGTCGTCTCTCCAAAGAGGCGAAAGATCAAGAGTGTCCAAAACACGCACATAATCATGACTTCAAACATTTGAGAAATAGAGCTTCGACCGGCAAGAGAAACTGAGGAAGTGGTTAGCACAGTAAGGTTACTAGGAAAGGATCACTAGGAGAATACTTTATGGTGGTAAAGTCGAAAGATGACTGTTCATGTGTTTATTCTTTCTGTAAGTCGTTATCGAAACCAGCGTGCTCACCTTCGACTTTATACTTCTCAAGTTTCGTATCTAAAGCTGGCAGTATTTAGGGGCTCTGCAATACTTTTTATCGGTATTAGTTCGTCCTGGCGAGTTGACTCGCACCGTTTTGTGCATGGATGCACTGCAGAGAAGTGGCACCCGTGCTCTGTTAAATATAGCCGCATGGCACTATAGCTTAGATGTTCTGCTAAATCCTTTATTTGGTTCCTATCTCTAAAAATCTGGCTGAAACTGCTCGAGGACATGGTCTACGAAGGTAAAATTTAGCTCAATTTAGCCAGATGACTGAAAGATGACACATTTGTTTTCTACATGCTGCATGGCATAACTCAACGTCGAAAACTTCATTGACATGCTTTGTTCAATTAGCAGGCTTTGTTTTTATCTCTGTGCAGTTTTATTGCAGCTTGAATGACTCTTGTCACAACATTGTCACAGCCCAACTGACTAGCTCGTTGGGGGCATTTGAAGAAATCGAATATCCCAGTAGGCTATGGATGCTACTAAGTTGTGTCACAGGAGTGAGGAAGCGGTGAAGTATTTGTTTGTAGTACATGTGTATGTACCTTTTTGCGGCTCCAAAATGACCCTGACGAATCGCATCACTCCAGTGGCCTTTCCAGGGATATGTTGTGAGAGAAGGGACATGCCCATACTGCATGAAATTTCTTTTGGCTATGTCATAGTTAGACATCCACCAGAATGTTCAAGGGACAGGTAGGGGTGCGGTCGGGTCGAAAGCAGTAACCACAGCAAACAGGTCGAAGCTCTATTTCTCAAATGTTTGAAGTGATGATTGTGTGCGTGTTTTGGACACTCTTGATCTTTCGCCTCTTCCGGAGAGACGACTAGTTCGCCACATAGTGTTCTTATACGAATTGCTCTATGCTGGTATTGATTCCTTCCTGTTATCGAGTAGAACCTCAGTTCATATTCCCCAGCAACAAAATAGACCTTCGACTTTTTTTACCCTTTTAGCCTGGAATCTAGTCATTCGTTGACACGGATGCAGTCAATATGTGACAAGTTTTTTAATCCGGGCGTTGACCCTATTACTGCTTTTTCACATTTTAACAAAAATGTAATACCGGTGGTCACTTTGTAGCATGTAAATATTTTAGGCTTTTTGTTTTGCACTTCGTGCAACTCCTAAGGCCTTACCAGCTGTTTGGAGCACAATAAAGCACAGATCGGTTGATTGATCTTCAATGTCGTTCAAACAGTGAACGTATCATCTCACAGACGTTGACTGTGGCTTGGGCTCCTAAGAGTCATCAGCATCGTTTACCCAACCTTGGTCATCTTACAAACCTGTTATGTGAAGCACGAAACTATTTTTTTCTTCTTTTTGCAATAAGCGTCCAAAGCAAGTCTGACTTAGCCAGTACGCTGTTGAATAAACTCTGGAATTCACTACGGGTACCAGCTGTTGATGTAAGTCACCAAGCGTGACAAAAAGCTTTGCCTTCAGCCCAGACTTGTGCTTGTAACAGAAGGCCACTTATTCCGCTGTTCACCTAACAATGTACCCATGGCTGGATAAACGCAGTTGAGATAAAGAAGGACAACTGATTTTGCAATTGGAAAAAATATTAAGTGAGAAATTGCATACTTTTTTTGGTTATGATCCCTGTTATAGTGACTTTTGTGCAGTGATGTGCCTCTTGGCCCCATCAAAAATCACCAACCAAAAGGAAACCCTACTATACTGCTTTGTCATGTGACCGATGGTTGTATCTGTTTTCTCCACCTCAGTTGTTGGACAAGTGGAACTGCTGGGACTTCCTCTCTTTGATGCGGATGGTGGTCAACAGTGAGAGAAGCGAAGCTTGGACGTTCGTGAATCAGTCTGTAGGCAAGGTAATAAACCATTTCACTTTGAAACATGGACTTGTGTGCACAACAGCTCAAGAAGAAATAACACTTGCACAAAGGGTAAACGAACACGGGCAGTTCAACTAGCTTGCAAAAATGTGTTGATTTAAAACTTTAGTCTGCCAAGACAAGTGAGGACTAAAGCCTACCATAGCCAGATTGAGGTGCTTCATCTGAACCGAGAATTAAGCCGCAGTGAGAACGTCAAGCCGAATTGAAACATCAAGCCGAACTGGGTACCCAGCCGAATTGGAGCGTCCAGCCGAACTGAAACATCCAGCCGAACTGGGAATACAGCCGAATTGAAGCGTCCAGCCGAATTAAAACTTTAAGCCGAACTGGGTATCCAGCCAAATCGGTGCGTCCAGCCGAATCGAAACTTTTAGCCGAATTGACCCGTCAGCCGAATGGACACTTCAGCCGAATCGAGATGACACCGCTTTTCTGAACGCAACCTACTTGAAGAAGGTGCGACCACTGCCGTGGCTATTATATGGGTTCTCTTTGTTATTCATTCACTCATATCCGTGTCTCAAGTTCGTTTATAGTGAACTCTCCCCGTATAGGGAATATGGATTGTAGTTAAACGATGCGTCTAAGGTGCGCCGCAGGATGTGATATTCAGCGATGTCACTATGCGAAGCGCTTCAGGACCCATCAGCACCAGAAATCATAAGTTACTAAAAAAAAAATACGGAAAAGAATGTTGCTATTATCCATATACCAAAAGAATGTCATTTCCGAAAACGAAAATCGTAGGCGAGTTTCCACCGCATTCATCAAGAGGCCGGTGAGCTTTTCTCTTCGTCGGTCAGTTTTGCGTTCAGATTTTCTTCTATTAGCTTTTTTCCGAGATTCGTGACTTTGGCATCGACCTCAACTTTTTTTTTTTTTTTTTTAATACCGGAACCGGAAAAAGATCGCACGTGCCTGAAAGACGATGCCGGTTTTCAAACATATTTTTTCCACAAAGCGAGGCATCTAAGGTTCTGTTGCGGGCTAGAAGGTCAACCGCACCTGGGGCCGGACATTTCACCGAACTCCGTTTCATTGAATGCGTCATAAGTGTCTGCCAATAATATTCGAAAATTTATACTTTCTTTGAACTTATTGAATCGTGCAAACTATGAGTCATTTCTCATTGTTCTCTCGTACTACAGACGCTTAGATGGCACGACGGAGGACACGCTTGGAGTTGTTACCAAGCAGGTGGATTCGGGGTTCTACCACCGGGCGGCGGAGAAAAGCTCTCCGGAGAAAAGCTCACCGGAGATAAGCTCACCGGAGAAAAGCTCACCGCAAAACCGGCAGATGCGGAGAAAAGCTCACCGGCTTTTGAACGGATGCGGAGAAAAGCTCACCGATTTTTTTAAACTTAGCAGATTCTGCGTCAAACGTGGCAATTTAACACAATTCGCTTTCGACACTTCATTAAAAATATGTCCTCTTTTTTGTAATATTCTTGAAGTTCATTGGACATATTTACTAATTCCTCAGAAATTTGTAATCACCCATTCTGTATATTAATTAAGCCGCAAGTATAAAATAAGAACATCATACACTGGTAAAAAAAGACACCAATTTATTGACAGCTGACAGTGCGCCTTCGGTAGCTCTGTCAGATAAAGAAGTTTGTTCTTTGCAAGCAAATATGAATAGCGGTGTGTGAACCGTTTCAACTCCAAATATTTTGTAGTGCCTAATAGATAAGTAGGTGTTTGTTGATGTAATCAGTGTCGTCTACGCTGTTTTTTTTTCTGTTAATTTCACTAACAAAACATTAGTTGCGAGAACAGTCTCGTCCTGTCGTGTTTGTTGTCTTCATTCCGTCGTCGTCGTTTGAGCGGTTTTCATCATATATAACGTTTACCAACTCGCCCTATTCGCTACATTACACAAGACTACTTATTATATAGGTCACGAGTAACAACGCTGTGAGTGTGTAGCTCTGAAGGTTACGGGTGGTTCGCATTAGAAGGGCACTATCGCACAACGGCAACGAGTGGAAACACGAGCACGAACGGCTAGAAAACGTGCATGTCCATGGAAGAAAGAAGCCTCGATATCCTACTGACTGTTCTATCCTGTTTTCAAAGCTGAACAAAAGCTTCAAAGAGTATTTCAGGCACCGCGTTACTGCGCATGCACTTTCGGATTTTCGGCATTTACAGTTTTGATTTTTAGGTTTTAGGCAGACATTATAAAGTTTTCGAACTCTTTCCTGTTCTTCAAGTGCATAAAGTTTTCAGTTAGGCTTCGTTGCGTAGAGAGTAAGCCATAGAAAACACTCGCCCGCAATTATTAATTTGGGAGCAATATACCCAATAAGCTTAACAAATATTACAAAAAAGGATATTTTCTTTTTTACTAAGCTGACGAATTTTAATGTTAATAAATTGATATAGGTTACGCATGATCCAACAGCCTCCATATAAAAAGAAGAAAAAAATTGGTGAGTTTTTCTCCGCATACGCTCAATGGCCGGTGAGCTTCTCTCCGCATCCGCCGGTTTTGCGGTGAGCTTTTCTCCGGTGAGCTTATCTCCGGTGAGCTTTTCTCCGGTGAGCTTTTCTCCGGTGAGCTTTTCTCCGGGATTCTCTACCACCTCCCCCCTCCACCAGCCTCGAATTTTTTTTAACAATTTTTTTTTTAATTACCGGCCAATTGGTGCGATTGGACGTTTCGGTACGGGACGACCGCTTTTTCTATGAAACGGCGTTGGATGAAATGTCCTGGAACCCTACGCGTTACCCGTTTGTTTTTTTACTTCGGGGTTATTTTCTCGATTATTGATTTTCTCGACGAAAACTCAGGCGCAGATTTGTAGCCCCCCCTCCCCCCCCCCCTTCCCCCCCCCCCCCCTTTTTTCCCCCCCAAAGACAAACCGGAAAAATACAAAGAAGGTCCAGACTTCTCGGAATGCCTACCCCAGCCACAAGCCAGAGAACCCCCTCTAATTATTTTTGAGAGAAGCGTTATCCCCAGCGCAAAGAGGGAGCCGGCTCGAAACAACCCAGAAACCGAAACTCAGCTAATTTTTGCTGAAATTTGGACTATATCTGTCGGTGCATCGATCTCATGTTTTTGAACTGGAATCGGTCATATTATGCTAGAAAAAAGACTGCGGAGGTGACCGCGGTACAGGGCTCACATCTTTACTGATACTCAAACATTCCACTTTATCTCAGCTTCGCTTGACATAAAATTGGCTCATTTCGAAAAAAACAAAAAACAAACGTTCTTTACCTACGATTTTGCAAAAAAGATAATCACATGACCCAAAAAGCGCCCAGCGCCCCCTGACGCTGTTACTTGGGGCCACAGCGTTTACTTGTTTGAGTGATCTGCGGTGGCGGCGTCTCATCCGGGCGAACATAACAAAACCACAACAAATGCGGCGCTCGATAAAATATGCTGGGGCCTTAATTAGCGGCAATTCAGTTTTGCGAAGTGCCTAATCGGAACACGTAATTATAAAAATTATTGATCGAATCTTTTTCTATAGCTTTGTTACAATTGAATTACGCTTTGTTGAGTGCGTATGTAAGACGCAACACTATCTAAACTTCTGGTAATTCATTTTTTTGGCATTTCGGCAGTAAAACCTATAGTAGCACCTATTTGGAAATCAGGGTGACCGTTGCAATAAAACCAAATCCTGTGCTCTGGGGAAAAAAAAAGCAGAGACTCTAATGGCTGCTGATTGTATCGCGAACTGGTTAATTTCGTTTCTTTTTTCACACAAGGAGATCAGACACTTTTTTGAGTGAGTAGCTTTATTTTTCAAAGCACCGCTTCGCGAGAATGAGATGTAGGCTCTGAGGGGCCGCTATTTAGGATTCAACGCCATTTCGACTTGTGGTAGATTATTTCGCAACATTATGACACAACGCCATGAAAGAAATGTATGGCACATTAGTTTTTATAATGACGATATCAACTATCTACATGCTATTTGGAAATCGTATCGTACACTTAATCTCTTAACGCGAAATAGCCGAAAAACTGAGCGTGTGAGATTTTTTTTTCTCTTGAACCCATTTTTTTAATCTGGTAAGAATGAGACAAAGGGCCCACTTTGCGATGGCTTTAGAAGCCCACACCCCTCCCCAATATCCTCTTTTTAACTACAGAACAAAAAACAGCCATTCTGGCAACTCGGCGGGAGGACGGAGTAAGTGGGTCGGGGGTCTTTTAGCGCTTATGGCTTGGATGTCTCGAGACTGAATGTCCAACGAGCCTGAATGCCCACTTGGTCACGTGACAGGCGAGATGGAATGTGCAACGAGACGAAAGATCCAATCGAGACGGAATGTCCATCGAGTCTGAATGTCCAACGAGACGAAAGATCCAACCGAGACGGAATGTCCAACATTCCTGGATGTCCAACAAGTCTGAATATCCAACGGATATGGAATGAACCTTGCATACAATTTTGAAGATATTCCTTTTTTGGAATAGTAGGATTACTGGTAGTTACGGCGGTGAAAAATACGTTCGATAAAATGGGGAACCAGATGTTTCGGTGCGGAGATCTTGGTACGCGGTCGTTTCGGTATCGGGCTTTTCGGTACAGGGCTTTTCGATGCACGGCTATTTTGGTGTGCCGCTGAGCTTGTCCCGCTGGCGTTGCCTCTGTGAAGTACCCTGAATAAAATTAAAATTATGATCGTGTAATTTGTAGACTTCATCAAATCAAAAAAACAAAAAACAATACATTTATTGTTTGTTTTATATATTTAAATATAAAATAATTTCTATAATTTAAAAAAAAGGACGTGGAAAAGGTTACACATGCTACAAGATCAAAGACCGAACTCGTTGACCACTGACAATTGGTCACGCGTTTGCTTTTTAGAAGGTCGGAACTCTGGCGCGGAAACAAATGTGGGGTCCACGAGTGTTCTTAGAACCGTTAATCGTGCCTATCCCCAGCCACAGTCTTCTTTCCGTATTGTACTTGTTGCTGTATTTTTCTTATTGGTGTCCCTAGTCGCACAAAGATGATGTCCCCCGCATGGGAGAAAAACGCCTGATTAAATTGTTAGTATTATTGTTAGGTCAAGTCGGTGTAGTATGTAAAATTACACTAAATTTTAATTCTTTTTTTTTTACAAAACGAAGGTGAAAGCTTTAGACATTTCTGATTAGATTCTCGGTCCCCCCCCCCCCCCAAAACAAAAAAAAAAAAAAAAATCGTTCCTCATAACAAAATCAGTGATAAATACAACGTTCCTTCCATTAATTAAGCTTTTGTGCAGGTGATGTCCTAAAGTGGTGAGCTTTTGTCCGGTGATTGTCCGCAGGATTCGACACATTAACGCTTTTCGCGATGATTAATTTCGCATCCTTCAGCCACCAAAGAGATTGCTGTCGCAGTGAACCATGTGTGAAGCAACAGGTACGTAATTTTAATAATGAATACAATACTTTTTAGGATTGGCTTCCGTCGTTTCCGCTCTGCCTTTTCTGGCCACGTGGCATGCAGCAGTCGCACCGATACGCGCCCAGTAGTATACCGAGGCTGCGATCGTATTTCAACTGGTTGTAACTCTATCGCAGAACCGCTGTGACAGTGCGACCGCGATTTCTTCATATGAGCAAATTACAGGTGCACATATGACCACAGGGTCAGCAGGTCAACCCCTTGCTCGATCTTCCCAAATTTCATTATGCTAGAGTCGCGAGGGAGCATATTCACGTAGGAACTTACTTTCTATAATTTTGAACAACCCGGGTACGATTCACTATCGGACCCTTGTAAACTCTGAGAGCTGCATTTGTCATGCTCTCTTTTTTGAAAAAGAGGGTCTCATTGTTCACCCTCACTGTCCCCGGCTATCTACACACCCTACCCTAATTAACTCTTTTCGACCGTTTTTTGACCTTTTTCAGAGTTTGGCGACGATCGTGGCGCGCCCTCGCGGGAATCGCTCGAAACAGTTTTGGGGGCTCCCATTCCGTCGCCCCGTCGTCCGCACCAGCGCCTGGCGTGTCTCCCGGCCCGTGTCAGAGCCATCCGTGTGTTCCCGTGTACTTTCCGCTGGCGTTTTTCCGCCTTTCGCAGTTCTGAACGTGTGTTTCTGTCGTCGCTTCGCGTGCATCTATTCTTCGAAATGGCTGAGGACGACCCTGGAAGATAAACAATTATACCTTCAGAGATGGATAGACCGCCGACGCCGCATCGGTTCCGTCGACTTGGAGTCACTCAATCGTCACTTTAGTGTCGCGTCGTGCGAGCAACTGAAAAAAAAGGGTCGGCTTTCAAGGCAGAGTGTTATGTAATGAAAGTAATGGTGACCAGTTTCGATCCCAACCCGCCTATCCACCTTGTGTGAAGCTTATGAGCTCCGTTTATGAGGCCCGGCGACTATAAACAGCTGATTTTGTTTTTCTTGAGCGCCTAAGTTATTCAAGCTTATTGCGTTCCGACACTTCGCCGTCCTGTGTACCGCGCGAGCGCACGGGGCACAAACAAGGACGGGGTGAGATCCGGGCGGTCTTGATATCACGAAGGCTCGCCTGCACCGTCGAAAAGTAAGGAACGCTTTGTTAGAAACAATTTTTCTGCATTCAGCACATTTACGAGCCTCCGACGAAGTGGGGCCTGCAAAAGGGGAGTTCTCGGTTAGTTGCCGAGGCGTTCCGTCAGGGTTCTGTCGCCGTAAGGCTTGAATCCATTTCGCACGCTTTAAATGTTTTGCCAGTAACTGTTATACTCGAGGGGGGGAGACGGGATTGTGTATAGCGCACGCCTGAAGAACGGGAAGTTTTATCCAGTGAATATTTACTTGAGTACCGGGTACGGCATGATTCCGTTAGACAGCCTCTCGTGCACACTTACTGCATTTAGTTAAAAGCGGAATGTCCCCGCCGTCACGTTGAGCACCCGGCCACCTGTCACGGGGGATTCGCGTCATAGGCTTCTGAAGGGGGGCTTTTGAAAGCGGGGCAAAAAGGGCGTTGTGTGTGACATCGGGTGCTTTCGTGCACCACCCGGAAAAGGCTGCTGGAACTCTAAAATCTTGCATTTTAACCATTTTTTTTTGCTGCTATTTGGGCAACTTAACATCTGCGAAGTTGTGAGGCATGACGACTATGAAGTCAAGCTGCGAGAATAGCGGAGGGAGTCAAGCCGAACCAGCACTGTCTGAGCGACTGAGCAGACGAGAGAGCCCCCAAAAATGGCGCCTTTCCCATTCCTCCCCTCTCTCGGAGTTAGCGCATGCGCCCAGAGATCTCTGCAAATTGGCCTAGCGCGAATCGCCCAATTCGACGAATTGTACTTCTTCCAGTTGTCCAGAGACCGATGTAATTTCGACGAATTGGCCGGATCTATTGTTATATTCACACAGGATGCAGGCTATTGGTACATCCGGGTGAGAACCTTCTGCTGCGCTTGCGGCCTGATTATCCATCGAGGCGGAAGATCCAACGAGTCGAAAGGTCCAATTGGTCACGTGACAGGCGAGACGGAATATCCATCGAGACGAAATGTACAATTGAGACGGAATGTCCAACGAGTCCGAATGTCCAACGAGACGAATGATCCAACCATGCCTGAATGTCCACCGTGACTGAATATCCATCGAGATGGAAGATCCAACCGGGCCTGAATGTCCACCGAGACTGAATATCCAACGAGACGGAATGCCCAACCAGGTCTGAATGTCCACTGAGGCTGGATATCCAATGTGTTATGTTTATTTCATTCCTGTAATTTATGAAGCATACTGCTGCCAAATAAATAATAAGCCAGGACCTTTTTTTAATTGCACATTTTTGTATTTTATGTAAACGGGCTTGCTGAAATGCTTCAAATCATATGTAACAACGTAAAAATCATATAAGATACGTGATCTCCGTGCCAAAACAGAATGGGGAAAGAGTTTTTTTTCTTTTTGTTTTGTTTTCGTTAGTCGACCAAGAAATGGAATGCGCTGCCTGTTGAAACTGTATGTGCCACAAATGCGGAAAGTTTTTTTTGTGTTTCTTCGCTTTTTTATAATCATGATACAGGTGCCGCAGGCTCAAAATGAATAAATAATAAAGATTGAAAATAATAAAAGCAACCGAAGTCAACACCGAAGCTTAGCAGTGAAATGCACCCCAGAAAGTATTTTAATAAAAAAAAAAAAGAAAACCGGCTGCAGACAGAAACTAAAGGGATGCGAGAAATCAAGAGTCTTCAAAGCAGCGAAGCATCGTGAACTTCCTAAACAAGGTTCAACACAGAGTCTAGAAAACAAAAGCGACTGATCGCTCCGAAACCAAAAAGTAGGCGTACAACAAAGAGGTCTTCAAAACTTAATTTTCTACACATACATGTCCCATGTCACCCCCTTTCCGGTTTTGAATCCCGGACAAAAGCTCACCGGACAAAAGCTCACCGAACAGAAGCTCACCGGACAAAAGCTCAGCGGACAAAAGCTCACCCATTTTTTCACAGACCCGGACAAAAGCTCACCAGGAGAAAATTTCATGTTGGTCTTAAAACGTGTGCGGACAACTTAGGTGCATGCGTACGACACTAAATGCCGGTGCATGCGTAAGACACTAAAACAGAAAAACACTAAAAAGACATTGTGCCTAACCTTTATGTGCGCGTTTAGCGTGAGATAAACACAATGAAAAAGCAGGTCAAGAAAGGGTGACTTTGCTTCTTCGGTCACTCTTCGGGTCAAAAACTTCGGTTCACGAAGTTTCTTGGGTGTGGCACACGGGTGCTCCGGCATACCTTGAGTAAAGCAAGCTTGATCTTATCAGCTCCATTCAGTTTCAGTGACTTAAATTTTGGTCCCACATCATTGCTTATCTGCCTGTTATGGCTTATCTGTCGACACCTTTGCATGGGATGGGATGCCAGTTCTCATAAAAATGGTGGAATGTCCATCGCGTCCGTACTTTATCCCAGCCCGTGTTTCACCCCGGGGTAGCAAAAAAAAATGAGGTGAGCTTTGTCCGGGTCTGGGAAAAAACGGTGAGCTTTTGTCCGGTGAGCTTTTGTCCGGTGAGCTTCAGACCGGTGAGCTTTTGTCCGGTGAGCTTTTGTCCGGTTACCTCCGGTTTTGTACCAGTTATTTTGCATTCTAGTGACCTCAAATCAGTTTGCAGGTTAGAAAGGTTCACTCTTGTTCTTGGTTCGATATAACAATGGTACAACACTTCCTTAGTGGGCTCAACCCTAGACGTAGGTCACAAAAGGACAGGCTAAGTGCATAATTTCGGGCAAGATAATGCGTTTGACGAAAATTTGCATCGGTCTTTTTCATGGAAAATAGGAAACATTGGTAGCGAAAAATATTTAGAAACCGGTGTTTTTCTTTTTTTTTTTTTGTTTTGAACGATTTTTATTACCGTCACCGGCGATGTCATCGGTGTTTGTCGATAAAATCTACAGGACCTTTCCGGTGAAAACACCAGCGCTTGCTCTAAAAAATATAAGAAAGCGGGGGTTTTCGGTTTTAATCGATTTTGTATTTTTGACACCGGCGGATGTATATCGGCGTTTTTCGGTTTAAACCGGAAAGTGTACAGCCTATGCCCTATACTCCATCCACCCTAAACTTGAGACTGCGGTGGAAGCTATGTCCTACGCCTCTGTTTCGCCCCATCATCACGCTCCTGCTCATACCCACGCAGAGAGCCTGGTCAGGTGATAATAGGGAGGCGGCTGATTGGTCCGGCGGGTACGTAGCTCCCACTGCAGTCTCAGCCGCCATCCCAACCAAGCACCCAGCCAAGGTGCCTCAGCAAAGGCTGAAAAGGGTTCATAGAAGAGACACCGGGGAACAACGACACTGGAATTCCTCCGATAACCCCAAAAAGCAGACCCTGGCGGAAGAAGCTGTGTACGCCCCGAGGGGTGTAGCACGTACGATTGCCCCTCGGGAGAATCCCCGTCGCAAAAGCCCGGCGTCTTTATCCCTACGTTTTGAAAACCCCACGTTCAGTTACCCCGTCCCGTATTCCCCAATGCCAAAAGCCCCGTCCTCACTGCCTTCGTTCCACCTTCTTCGCGCTTCAATCAGCATTGTTCTATGTGTTTACCTATCAGTTGAGGGTCTACAAAGGATCTTTTAAGTGAAAGAAACAACAAAATAAGGTTATCATGAACCGCGGAAAAACTTAGAATGACGTACTACAGTGGCCAATTGCATAAATCTGCATAACCAGCGATGCACCCTGCCGTCATAGAAGTAATACTCATACGTAGAATTATAGACTTTATCTACCTAGATGGATACAAATATTTTTAGCACGACGGAAGTAATGGAATTGGTGTTTGGTGCTGTATGTTGGTAAGTACGGCGCCAAGACTGCGGGTTTAACAGTTTTCACAGAAACGTCGAACTGTGAATTTGCGTGTGCTGCAGAGTCAACGAAAGCTTTGGTTTAATGCTTATTCATAAAAACTCTAACTTTAAATGTTTTGCCATCACTGATATTTTCTGTTTGTTTCTCACTCGTAATCGCGCTGCAGACTCCAGGATCCTGGTTCAATCCCCACCCCTGCCCTTTTCGATCTGGATGAGCATCGTACCTGCGTGCTGTCGTGTATCACTCCTGCGTGGTGCCGTTAAAGACCCAGGCTAGCGGTTGTACCGCACT
>JABSTQ010005988.1:0-27510 GCA_013358835.2 Ixodes persulcatus | reverse complement strand
TACCAGACAATAGGGTGTCTTAGGCCCGCTTCAGACAGGGCAACGTTTCCAGCAATTTCGGGGTTGCTGGTGGGTTGTTCCATAGCTTTCCCTAGATCGACACGAATTGCTGAGATTCTGTCCGGCTCGAAATGGACGAGTAACTCAGACAACTCGGACACGTTTAAAGCGGCAGCAGCCAATCGGGAATGTGATATTTTTATGTGACACACCTGTGGTGGTGATGATGACAACTGAAAACTTAGTTCTGGTTTGAAATGGATTGTTTTTGGAAATAAACTGTTTCAAAAAGATGAGTCAGTATTCTCAGCACAATTTGAAGATATACAAACATGTTTTTTTTATATAACTGTGCATCTAAATAGTGCAAGAAAAATCAAATTTCACGATGATGATGTCGAGTCGTAGCAATTAGGTTGCTGTGTTTGAACGCGAACAGCCCGGCTTGCTGGTGTTGCGACGTCAAGTTGCTGGGTGAAATTGCCCCGTCTGAAGCGGGCCAATAAGGCCTGATTCAGACGGGGCGATTTCACCCAGCAACTTGACGTCGCAGCACCAGAAAAAAACAGGCCGCCCGCGTTCACACGCAGCAACCGAATTGCTACGACTTGCCATCATCATCATGAAATATGATTTTACTTGCACTATTTAGATGCACAATTATATAAAAAAAGCATGTTTTAATATCTTTAAATTGTGCTGAGAATACTAACTCATTTTTTTGAAACGGTTTATTTCCAAAAACGATCAATTTCAAACCAGAAGCAAGTCTTTAGCTGTCATCATCACCACCACAAGGGTATCACGTGAAACTATCGCATTCCTGATTGGCGGCTGCCACTTCATACTTCTCCTAGCTGCTCATGTTGCTCGTCCATCTCGAGCCAAACCCGATCTCAGCAATTCGTGTTGATCTGGGAAAACCTAGGGAACAACCCGCCAGCAACCTCAAACTTGCTGGAAAATTTGCCCCATCTGAAGCGGGCCTCAGGGAACTGCATTCAAGGGCAGTGGAGCTCTGAGTTGAAACCCACGTTGGAGATTTCTTTTGCCTTTTTTTAGCACACACACATACACACAAACGCACACACACGCACACACACGCACACGCACACGCACGCACGCACGCACGCACGCACGCACGCACGCACGCACGCACGCACATACATACATACATACATACATACATACATACATACATACATACATACATACATACATACATGCATACATACATACATACATACATGCATACATATATACATACATACATACATGCATACATGCATGCATACATGCAGGCAGGCAGAAAGGCAGGCAGGCAGGAAGGCAGGCAGTCAGGCAGGCAGGGTGTCGAACCGGAACCGAACCGAACAGAAAACCGGAACCAAACCGTTATTTTTAGCCGAACCGGAACTGAACCGAACCGAAATTTTCGCCCCCATCTTGGAACTGAATCGGAACCGAACCGGAAAAAAAAATATAACGGTAACCGGTTCAAAACGGTTTAAGGTAATTTTTTTTGTTAGTATCACAAAATGAATATATGGGAATGAAAATCTGACAGCTGTATTTCTATCTATTGACCAAATCGTCATATACAGAATTGCAATGTATAATAAATTGTAGGTTTTTGTGGCACTTTTTATTGTCACTAATATTAACCATGTGTCACTCTGTCACGTGACGTCATGCTGTCAATACATGCTGTCAAGTAACGTCACGTGACCCCGTGACGTCACGTGACTCACTGCGTTAAATCGATTTATTTCGAGGAAGTCACTATAGTCCGTTGCAACTCAAGGACGAAGGGCGAGGGTAAGGCGGGCCGGGTAGGTTGAAGCAGATGGAACGCTAAAGGGAGAAGGAGGTTTTCCCATCTCTTCTCCAGCGTTCCGTCTGCTTCCTCCTCCCCGGCCCGCCTTACCCTCGCCCTTCGTACTTGCGTTGCAAGGGACTATAGATGTATTATCCTTGTTGACAGCGTGACGTAACATGACATCATGATTTTGCACCGAAAGCCACGTGACACTGTGACGTAAGTGATTTTCATAACCCCAAGTCGAGTGCTCGGGTTCTTGACAATCAGCATCGCCAAACATTCGGGTAACGGCTCATGTTTAGTTAAATATGATGATAGCCCAACTGTAACAATATCTAAAGCTCAGCCAAAGCTTTTTCTTTCCAAACCCTAGCGCATGACTACGATGAACACTGACCGTATATAATTAGCGTCAGATCACGTGGCCACTTGTTCAAATTGCGAGTTGAGGAGGGGATCGACGGCTGCCTCTTTTCTTTCTTTTTTCTCTATCGGCTATTGCGCGGAAGGGAAAACTAATGAATGTTTTCGCAAGCTATTGACGGTCAGGGGTTCCTTCTTAACAGTATTTGCCGAAAGTACGAAAAAATGTTGCACGACCAATTTTACATCATTGAGGCACCCAAACATTTTTCCGTTGTTGCTGAACTGCATCCGAAAGATGTCACCGAGAATAGGAGTATTGAAATGACTAAATGCTACTTATTAATGTGACGTTACATAGAACTACATGTGTGTACGGAAAGGAAACTTGATCCGAGTGGCCTTAGAGGGACAGCTGAACGTTGGCTGTCACTCCAAGTCTCACACGAACGTCGTTCTCAATTTATTGCCCAAGTTTTCACCACTTCTGTATTTAGCTTAAAGCAACCATAAACATATTTTCATACATTCACCGAATACTACTTAGTACGTTAATAACTGAATAAACTTGACTTTGCTCTTTTTTCTAGGCAATGGCAGTCGCCAAACAATTAGAGAAATATGAGCATCGTTCATCCCCTCAACTCGGAGCCAGAAGTGGCCACGTGGCCTTGTGCCTATCTTATGCCACCAACGTCAATCATACCCCCGCGCTGGGGTTGGAAAAAAGAAAACGCGTGCTGAGCTCCAGGCATTCTTAGAGTTCGGCTATTCTAATCACCGCAGTGGTTGGACAGGAGCAACTACCCAAGAGTCCGCCGGGGCATTGATTGTTACGAGCCAATGTACTGCAGTGCTCACGTTGTTTTCGTGTCCAATCCATGAGCCGCGCTCGACTGTCGTCAGGCGAGTGGTTTTGATCCCACGATTACGACATCAATCTTTGCGAAGGCAAGACTAAAAGAAATAGTCTCATTTTATCTTCGCAATTTCACCGCAACAAAAATCTTCTGAATCAGTGGCGGCCTGTGCGAGCGTACTTGGGCCAGACTAGGACCAGTACGCCTCGGAAAAGTCATGAACATTCCAAACCGATATCGTTTTATGACCCCTATAAACTTCATGGAGTGCGAAATAAAAGCAATGGAGGGCTGCTGTTAAGAGTTGACGAATAAAATTGTCGAATTAGCACACCCAAACGGAGGAGGCAGTTCCTCAGGAATACAAAATATTCTCTGGGGGAGCAACAAAAAACTTTCAGATTTTCAATTCTGGTGAAGAAGGAAGACCAGCCAAAAAATCAAATCAAATTTGGGGGGTTTTACGTGCCAAACCAAAGACGGGCATCTGGAACGCCCCAGCGGAGGACTGAGGATCAATTTCGACCATTTGGGGATCTTTTGACGTGCAACCGAAAGCTCGGTTAAACGGCGCCTCCTCCGCAATAAGCCTCCGTCAGATTCCGGGCACCTCGGCCGGGATTCGAACCCGCCACATAGGAAGACCAGCAAAGCTGTATTATGGTGGGAATGAAGTCATGGCCGGCCGCAAGTCGGCAAGCCAGAGTGGAAAGGCTGGAGAGGTTGTCGCCATCTATTCGCGACGGCGGCAACCAGACAACCGGCAAGCCGGTTGTCTGGTTGCCGCCGTCGCGAATAGATGGCAGTAGCTGTCCAGAGTTTTGTTTCATTTGTTTGCTGACGGACACGATACTGGGGAAACTAGCCATTGACAGCTCCACCGTAAAAGGAAAATGAAATGTGTCTCCGACGCAGACCAAAAATCGTGGCCCCAGAAACTACTTTGTTTGCAAGAAACACACTTGCCAAAAAGCACGTTTTTGTCGTGCCAGACGCTCGCGCCGTTGCTCACGACGATGCACTAAAAATAATATTACGTTCCTTTCAAATACTTGGCTTTCACTGAGCTTGAGCCTCCTGCAGCGTGCATTTTGCACCATTGAGTTTGATGTTTTCAGCAAGAAGAAATCACAGTGATGCCCACCATATAGTGTGATGACGTCACGTGCATACCATGTTAAACAGTTCAGCTTTCTGGTGAAATTCGATGCTCGCAACACTAGCAATAAATGTCATAATTGTAAAGTTGAGCAGCATTTATAGCAATCTCGCGATGATATACGGCAGCCTAGTGAAATGTTAGAGCGCATGTCTATTGAAGCATAATATTGTAAAGTGAGGGCCCAAAACAAGTGCAGGTAAAACCGAATATAACATTAGCATCCCGAGGCAGTACTTCGCGAAGTTCTGAGCTCATGCAAGCTGCTAAATGTGATTTATATTAAAATTTTAGGAATCTTTGTCTGTCCTTCGCGCTATTTATGTAAAATTAGGAAATTCATTGCATGCATCTTTATGCACCTCTTTTTGCAGTAAGCCGTTCTGTAAGGAATTATTTCAAAAAAATACTATTAATTATCTCTCTCTTTTTGAACATTTTGTGTATTTGCCTTTCGATCTATCACGTGAGCACAGAGTCTTTTTTGGCGCACCCTGCAACCCGATTTTTCGCAACAAAAAAGCACGTTTACGCCGACTCAACAGCTCGCGTAGTCTCGAGTATCTTCCTTTTGTGTCGGTCTCAAGCGGTTATGTTAACTTTATAAAGTAAAAGTTTTTGATCATTACAAGAATATATTTAATTACTAACTGAATATTTTACAACATAAATAAAAGGCCGACCACACTAAAGATATGCGCCCCCCCCCCCTCCCCCAAATTATCTGAAAAGTGTTCTGCGAATCTTTTCTGGTGGTCTTATCCTCCACAGGTACGCTGTAAGTGATTTGGGACAGCCTTACACACATTTCTGATTTTGAAGTTAATTTAAATAACTATAAATAAATAACTTATTAAACATTTAGAAGTCTGTTATTGCCTCTTTTATGTGGTGAACACTACTTTTATGTGTTTGTGGGCTGGACAAAAACAAGTTACACAGGGGCGCGCGGCCGAACTATGACGATTACGCAAGCAAACCGTCTGAAAGTGTCAAATTAAGTAGCTGCCATGTCGAGTAGTACGCGAAATACTGCTTCGTTTTACTTAACAAAAAGAATCTAGGGAGGATGCTTAAGCTTCGCCTTTAAAAATGGAACGCGATAGCGTTAAAGGGGCACTCAAGCGGTTTTTGGAGAAGCTACTTTTTAGAGCGATGGCGTTAAGGAAGTGTCAGTGAATGAGTATCTTCAGTATTAGAAGGCAGAACCACCTATTAATCACGCAGGAATAAAATACGTGCGGACTCTTTTCTGTTCCTGCGCCGACCAATAAAATTATCGTATGTTTGAAACTTTTGGCGGCCTTTCTTTCCCCGCTGCGTTGGAAACAACCGCAGCGACAGACCAATCACAGGTCGAGGAGAACTGGTTGCGCGCCTTGCATGCCGGTCGTGCCGGTCGCGGGCCGGCTCCTCCTATTGGCGCACAATGGCGTCGGTGGTGATCGTTGGCGTGGTCGGCGTGGTGCAAGCTCATTGTTCCGCGTGAAAGTGCTATCCTTGACTGTGAATTTTTGTCGTGTGCCGCTATGATAACCCAGCATGTACTAGAAGGGAAGATCCACCTACTCGTGCGGCGAAACGCCCGTGCCGTCCTGTTTGTTTACTTCGACTACAGTGGTGCTTTCTAAGCATTTGTGTCCTTGAACATCGCCCGGATTTCTTATTTGACGTATTCCATGCGTGTGCTCAAGTTCAAGGTATTACTGGCGCGTACCGTATAAAGGATGCGAATTTTCACGCGTTTTCATCACCGGAGAAAAGTGATTAGTCTTAGCAATCCTGAACGCTCGCAACGTCTATCTGATCACGAAATCATATTTCTACGTTGCTATATCGCTGCTAAGATTACATCGTCTTTTATAATCGTAGAAAATGCGTGTGGCGATATTTGTACTATTGGCAAAGTCGTGTATTAGAGTCGTGATCGTCCAAGACAGCTTACTGAATCATTTTCTTTCATCCACTGTACCCTGCAAGCCTCTCATGAAAAAAAATAAAGCTTTAGGCTACAGAAAACTATGTATATATTCTGTTACGGCATTAAGTGGCAGTGCGTCCCCTTTTTAGAGGCGCCGCTGAAACAGCTGATGGCGGCGTAGAAGCGGTCGCCGTGCTGACAACCCGCTGCGCTTGTTGCACTGGTTGCAGGTGTGTGTAAGCGCGGCGCAGAGTGGTCGTTCCGGTCGCTCCGGTTGCAACGGACGCAGTCGCAGGTAACGCGCTCGTTGCACATGTCTGAACCAGCCTTCTCCCGAGGCGAAAGTCAACATGGCGAAATCGTTTGATATCACGTACCAGAGGTTACGCTGCGATGCCAAACGTTGGTTTCGTAACGACTTGCCCCAACCGCAAATCGAAGAACGCCAGAAAAGGCCTGCGTTTTGTCGTCCTCGGAACCCGAACACGACTCCGAAGCGCTGCTATCGTCCACATCGCACGGCGGAGTGGCGTCATAGGAAATCATCCCAAGGTCGGCTGTCCGCCGAAAAATTTTAACCTCTAACGGCGTCAGGTCCTCGAGCGTTGAGAACTCCGCCATGATCGAAGCTCGAATGGCAAAGAAGTTCGGCCGGTGCGGCTCCCTCGGGATCGCTGCGCGACGGAACGTCGTCTAACGCCATTGGCCAGAGATCCTTTTGATAAGCGTGCGATGACCAATGAGAGTGGTTTCGTTTTCGGATGGATCCGAGGTTTGGCGGCCTTCAATTACATTTTTATTAAAGAAATAATACCGTATGACCATATTTTTTGGTTTTTAGGGATACTTAGGGCGTCTAGATTCAGTTGTCATCATCAACACTAGAACTCAAAAACCACTTGAGTGCCCCTTTAACGGGCCTCGTTTGCATCGCCTTCTCACTTTCCGTGCAAGCGTGCCTCGCGTGTCCTAGTCAGGAGCGTCTGACTCGCAACCGAAGGGTCGTGGGTTCGAATTCCGCCTAAAATTCTTCAAGCTTTTTTTCTTTAAGGCAAATGAATCACTTTAGAAAGTGAAATCATTTGAGACATACGGTGACCTTTAATTCGCATTACATGTCATGTTTTAATCACTTTTATTCCACGCGTGATGTCACGTTCAACGTGAGCATTGTGGGTTGTTTGAAATTCCTGCGCGAGGGCATGTAGCTGTGACGTCATGACCCTATCGACCAATCAGGATTTTCCAGTCACGCCACCGACATCGGCTTTTCTGCGACATGAGCTCCTTAACGCTGTCGCGTTAAAATCATCAATTAGCAAGGGTGATGCTCATTGGCAAATTAAATTGACCGGCATCTTGTCAAGAACAAACCTCAACAGGCAGGCTATGCCAGCTTATCCTGTATATGAAAATGTTCACTTGGGCAAGCACTATTTTGGGCCAGATTCGATCTGAGTGCGAAGGTGCGTATAGATTCGAGTGAACAGTTTCGATTACTCCTTTCTGCGTGATTAGTCGCATGCATCGCGGTGCTGAGTGTAAACAATGTTTGGTTACAAAAACAAGCATTGTGAATGCCGCTCGGTATTTCTATAAAAAGTAGACTGAAAGGGATTGTCCAAAAACTTTCGGGACACTTTGAAAATTTCATTGCTTTTAGCTCAGTTGTGTCGTCCTTATATATATATATTGTGAAACGTATTTCGTAAACCACATTTCATGAGACGTATGGCCACGAGGTGCCCATTTCATAATTTTATGTTCTGTAATTAATTCCTTAGTCCAAGGACACAATCACGATTTAACTTTTAATACTGTGACATAAAGTTGTACCTATCACGGGTATTTTATGCGACCTTCCACACTTCGCGACATTTTATACCGTGTAAATCTATGAGCTTGAACTTTAGAATTTTACTCAAACACGAAGAAAGAAAGGACAGGAAAAGACAGTATAGTTCTAAAATTCAAGATGATTTATTTAAGGTATGTGCCAACTAGCTCAACTCTTTACTGTTGTACTTTTGATTTTGATTCAGGTAAAATATATGTTACTGTAAACAAAGGGATGTTGAGGCAAATGAACAGGACGCGTCGAAATTAAATAACTGAATTTCCTATTTTTGGTACCTGAAAACAAAAGTGAATTCCACGGACGATAGAAGAAACTATATAATTAATCGTTTCATGGCGTACAAAATGTCTATTGCCAGAACAACGCGGAAAATATATTCTTAGTTTAGCGGTTCAAACCGGTTCGAATCGGTTCGAACCGGTTTGAACTGTTATTTTTTGCTCTCCAGAACTGAACCGGAACCGAACCGGAACCAAACCGATAAAGATTTCGGTTCGGCACTGTGCATACATACATACATACATATATATATATATATATATATATATATATATATATATATATATATATATATATATAAATATATATATATATATATATATACTCTTTTAGTTTTAACGCATAGACGCACAATTTACACCCTAATTCACATTCAAAAGTGCTTTTATTCACACTCTGTGGCTCGCTAGTGTTTGCAGTAGCTTCTTGGTCAGCTATTGCAAGCTCTGCAAAGAGAGGGGAATCTTCCCACCCTTTGCAGGCTTGCAGGCTGTAAAGCTGTGGCTTGCACAGCTCTAGCAGGTCGCACCTCGCTCACTGCCTCCATCGCGAAGCATAGGTGCTGCATGAGTCGCACCACACCATAAGGCCATATACGGTCGGGTCATAGCACCCGGGACCATTCGTCACTGCACTCAGGTATGGTATGATGGCGTGGTCGGGGCATGAAGCAGGGGTACAACTTAAAAATGCTGATCTTCATCACATTTGAAACACATTTTTGTTTACTTTTGAGTCGAGTTGTCAGCATTTTAAGGGTGAGGAAGCAAGCAGCAGCGAGAGCAAGACAAAAATTGAAAGCCACTCTTACTGAGGATCTATTACGAGCACTAGGAAGCAGCGGAGTATAATTAAAACGCTTCTAAAGGTGAATTAGCGCATAAATTATGTGCTAGTGCCTCAATAATTGAAATAATTAAGTTAAAAATAAATAATAAGTGTAAAAATATACACCAGGAGGACTTAAACCAGAACTACACAGTCTGTAAGTTTGAAATTTGACACCTTAAACCACTCGGCCACCACCCAATTTTATTTCCAGGTCGTTTATCGAGGTATATGAATTTCGTTTGCAGCTGTCGGCTGCAAGAGAGATTGCCTTATTTTTATTTATTTTACTTCCAAATATTTATTTCCACCAAATATGACAAGTGACCAAGAATAGAACCTCATTTGTCGGCCGAGTCACTGTGCTTGCATCCAGGCAAGCTAGCCTGTCTTGCTGGGCTCAAATATTGTTTTGTCACCCGTTTAGGATTCTATTGTCGCTCATCAAAAGAAGAAAAATACTGTGACTAAGTCTGACTAATTCTGGCGTGCAGGTACCCTTGGCAGTAAATTCTACTAAACGGGGCAAAATATATATTATATTTTCTTTTATCAAACATGCATTGTTTTAGCAAAATGAGCTGCACTATTTGACTAAGGTGAAACAAAACGAGCCTCTCCACCTGGGTCTGTTTTCATCTCTCCAAGACACTATTTCCTGCTTTTTGTGGTTTGTATCAGACTTTTCTGACTCTGTCCGACCAAAGCATCTGTGTTAGACTAAGGCTGGATTCTTTAGGAATGTGCAGGTATTCTTCGCAGCAAATGGCTACCAATCAGGTACACGTGTTTGTTCTCGGCCACCGAAAGCAAGTATTTTCAAGGTGAATTATTGCCCGCCTAAATGAGTTTTGTGTACCATTCCTCTTGGATGCCATTTCGTATGTGTAGTGGTCTTGCATTAGTATTTTGTTGTCTCTCCTGCAAAAACACCCAGGTTTGCCTAAGACCGGGTTCTTTCTTATACATGCAGGTCTTGGAGGCAAGCACCTGCCAATCAAGCCCAGAAGTTTGCTCTTTGCCGCTCATGGCAAGTGTTTTCAAGGTGAGTGATTGATGCTTATCTGAGTTGTGTGTTTCATTCCTCACAGACACTCTATTTCCTGTCTTTATAGTGGTCTTGTGTCACGCCTTTGTGTCTTTGTCCGACCAAAGCATGTGTATTAGACTAAGGCTAGGTTATTTCGTATATCTGCAGCAATTATTGGCAGCAAGTGGCTGCCAATCAGGAACACAAGTTTGTTCTCGGCCACCAAGAGCAAGTATTTTCAAAGCGAGCTATTGCCCGCCTGTATGAGTTTCAGCATTTGACAAGGAGCGCAAAATCAAAGCCCGGGGGTTGGCCATTGCAAAAATGTTGACTCGGAAGCGCATAGGGAGGAAGCTTTACAAAAGTGTCCACCTGCCTCAACAAGTGAAACCGAAACCAAAAACGTGGGTTCCATTTGACTAGAAACATTGTCAGCCCGAGTTAACTCGGGGGCAGCACGGAGCAAACAAGCCGCGGTACAAGTATGCTTGGTTCAGGCTTTTGTAGGAATGGTCGATGGCTCGGTGTTTTCTAAAAAATATTTTTTTTTTCTAAAAGTGTGGTGGTCGATTATTTGGGGATGGGCATTGAGTCGGGATGTTAAGGTAAAAATTTTAAACACATGCCGGGATTCATGTACCTTGCCCCCCTAGCGAGGGGGACAAGGCCTTCAAAATTTTAGGTTCGCAAAAGGGGTGCGTCATTATTGATGTCTCATTTTACATCACGCCTTTCAATTTAAAACGCATTATAAATGCCATGCCTGAGATTCGTTTGGGCGTACTTCCTCTCAGCAAGTATATGGTTCTGTCTCAAAAAGGTCTAAGCTGATGTTGACCGCACCTCAGCACTCCACAGACGATTCATCAGGACGAGACCCAACCGGGACACTAGGGAGGAGCGGCTTAAGCAAGGGAGGTTACATATACGACAGCTTCTTGCGGACAAGAAAGAAAAATAGATAGTTGGTGGGTGTTTCATTTGCTATGCCTTTTGGCATGCACATTCTGTTTGTTGTTTTTCAAGATTCCTGCAGAGTTCAATTTCAACTATTGTAAAATACCGAACATGGGCCCAAATCGCAGCAGCGCCTGCCGCCTGTTTTCGGAACAATCCGCAAATAAGCAAAGGGCATACCAGACACCCATCCACCTGTTTTCAGCCATGCTCAAAATATTAAAAGAACACATCAGGCGCCCAGGTGCCGTGGCGTCCTTGCCACAATAGTGACGTCGCGGAGCTGACAGATCCGTGCCTGGCACAAGCCATGGCATGGCCTTTGGGAACCAGGGAATCGAGATCAGTGATGTAGCACAGAAATTGGAGGCGGGTGGCGAGCGTGAGCAGAGTTAACGGAAACCAAGGATGAAGGGGGTTCCGTCGCATGGGGCATCTATGTCCCGTTCGTGTACTTTTGAGTGAGCTGTAGGCGGCTACTCATAAATATTGTTACTTTTACGTAACTAATCGCAAATTTCTCTTGCAGTTTCCACAGCCCACAAGCGAGCAGGCGCCGGTTCGTTTTCGTTGAAAGGTGAGGATTCCAGATTTTCTAGTTTGCTCTGAAGCAGCAATGCTGAAGCCAGGCAAGCTGTAGGGCATATTTAATTGACGGAGCTCAGAGCGACTGGGGACGCTTTCATTGAAACTTGTTTTGCTGCAATGCACGTGGACAACACATTTGTCGACGTGTGTTCAGTTTATCGCAAGAGGCATATTATGTCACGCGCATCTAATTTTGAATTTATGCGGCTTAGTGTGCTGTAGATGGCTACCAGTGATGCGATTGCTGCGACAAATGCGCCAAGGGGCTAAACCTGCTACATCCTGCTACATATCGCCAAAATATGGGTAATCTGCGCCAAGTCTGCGCTAAAGGACCAATTTAGGTCGCCTTTCAAAACCGAAACTAAACTGAGTACTGTAATTGAGCAGGCGTGTGTTACGTGTCGAAAGCGGCCGCCTGACACAAAGTACCGTGCATCAATTGTCCACCCGGTCTTGCATGGTTTTCGCGGCGTCTCGCGTTTCGCGCTCTCGTCTTGTAAGTCTCGTTTCTTTTTTTTTTACATTTTCAGTGATAGACGCGGATGTGTGCAGACGCTACGACGCTAGCGTGCCGGGTACCAGCCATCCCGTCATGCTGTGAAACGAAACCACGTTTTTGAGCGGCAGGAGTTACTTTGTGAGCTGAATCAACGGCCGTGGGGAAACTGTATTTGGTCACTGCCTTTGAGTCCCCATGATCGCGCGACGTCGAATGTTGCCGTCCCCGCATCTCTGCAGATATGATACTTTCTAAAATGAAACTAAATAATGCCGCATGTTCAACAACATTCCTGTTCTTGTTTAAATCATACGTTACTACAAAAATCCATCTTCTATTCAAAGACTGCTCTGTCAAAGTATTGATTATCTAGATTCCTCTCGGTGGGCCTTCTTCCGAGAGGAATCTCGGTAAGTGAAAACTTTGCCGTGAAAGAAAGTTGGTGAAGAGAAGTGAGCTAAAGCAAAGAAAGCAATGTCTGCACGCTGAACCCGCACAGCGTGCTTGTTTGTCTCGTGTTCAGCCGTTGCACAAAGCGCTCCAAGAATGTTTTGAGGAGTTTAGCTTGTACATTGTTTGCCGGCCTGGCGAGCACGCGCCACTGGACTATTTTTGTCGCATGCTCGAAAGTTACATTTTATGTACAAATTTGGGGATAAGTTAGTGACGGAGCTGAGGGGCATGGTTTCGGTTTTGATCGGACAGCCGTTGTCTGCGCTCGCGCGACGAAGTATGCCCAACAGCAAGCCTACCGAAGTTGGCATCACGTGCATGCGAACATGATTGTGTGAATGAGGCATCAGCTGGGACGCTTGCAATTCATTGTTTTACGTTTGCTTACGTTTGGCGAAATTTTGGCATGGCGGGAACCAGTAAAATTGTGGCAAGCGGTTTTTCGATATTGCTTGGCAATGCCTACAGCACTGTACACTTGTGGGATGTCTGAGCTGTAAAAGCAGAAGCAGCGAGTTCCGTTACAACACGTCACATCAGAACACAACACAGCTCAAAGTGCCCTTAGGTTGTACAGCACTTAAAACGAATGTTTTTATTTTGTAAAAAATATCTGCTCCAAAATCCACTTTTGCTGCTCCAAAACACTGCTTTGGTTGCTCCAAAGGCCACATTTGCTGCTCCAAAACACTGTTTTGGTTGCTCCGAAACGTGCGCCAAAATGGCTTAGGCCAATCACATCACTGGGCTTCTGAAAGAAATTCCTACTTGGACGCAACTAATCGCAAATATGTTTTGCAGTTTCCATGGCTCTCAAGGCAGCAAGTGCGAGTTCATTCTCGTTCTAAAGTGAGGATTATAGATTTTTTAGATTGATTTGAAGCAGCAATGCTGAAGCCAGACAAGCGGTACGGCATATTTTAATTGACGGAGCTCAGAACGACGCGGGACGCTTTCACTGAAGCTTGTTTTGCTGCAATACACCGCTTGTCTGGCTTCAGTATTGCTGTAGGCGACAAAACATGTGCCCAGTTTTGTCACAAGAGTTTTATGTCACGCACATGTAATTTTGAATTTATCCGGCTTAGTGCGCTGTAGGTGGCTGGTCAAAGAAATTAGTACTTGGACGCAACTAATCGCAAATCTTACTGGCAGTTTCCACGGCCTAAGAGCCAGCAGATGCCAGTTTGTTTTTCCTCAAAGGTGGGAATTCCAGATTCCCGAAGCAGCAATACTGAAGCCAGACAAGCTGTAGGGCATTTAGTTAACGGAGCTCAGAACGACTGGGGGCTCCTGCATTGAAGCTTATTTTTCTGTAATACACGTGGGCGACAGTGACGTGTGCCGAGTTATGTCGCAAGAGGATATCTATGTCCTATGCATGTAATTTTTAATGTTTCCGACTTAGTGTACTTTACGTGGCTACTCAAAGTAACTGCTACTTAGACGCAACTAATCGCAAATCTCTCTTCCAGTTTCCCCGGCCTGCAAGCAAGCGAGCACCAGTTCGTTTTTCCTCAAAGGTGATCATTCCACATACTCTAGTTTCGTGCTAAGCAGGAATAGTGAAGCCAGACGAGCGGATACGTATAATTAATTGATCGAGCTCAGAACGACCCGTGGCAGTGGCATTGAAGCTTATTCTTCCGCAATCAACACAGACATAATTTTGAATCTATCCCGCTTAGTGAAGGATTGCTACTTGTCGCGAACTAATCAGAAATTTTTATATTTTAGTTTCTATATGGCTGCAGGTGGCAGGTGCTATTTTCATTAAAAGGTGAGGATTTCACATTCCGTTTTCAAACATCAAGTTTTTGAATGAGGGTCCTAAACAACAAACTTTCCTTTGCAGTCAATGCCAGATCCTCCAGTTCAGGAATATGTTAAATATATTTGGTATGGATAAGCCCAGTGTTTTGCTTCTTTATTCATAATTTGACAACAGCAACATTTGTTTTATTTTATTACTCAGAAATACACGCAAGGAGAGACTGCGTTGCAAAGAAATGTCGTGCTGAACGTGATATTCTAACTCTTATATAGTTTTATTGGTAGCTGATATATTATATTGGATTCCAATATCCATAATACCGTAGGGTGGTTCGTTTTCGGGTAAAACCCGATTTTACCCGATTTTTACACCCCGAACATGTTTCAGGAAAATCGGGTTAAACCCGATTTCTCCCCGAATTGCAAAACCACATAACCAACCTATTTAGTTTTACGCCGCACGGAGTTTGCGGTGCACACACGCCTTCTACCATACCTCGGGACAACAGTGACCTATAGTTCATTTCGCAAGCTGCGTGCAACACTGGACGCTACACGGCTCTCAACCAACCGCCCAACGAGCGCGCCTAGCTCACCCTGACATTCTACGGAGCCCGGCTGAAGAAAAGCGACAATAGTCGTGGGGGCGTCGGAGGGACATTTCCGTCTCCCCGCTGTGCAGGTGGAACCGCCTCGGCACGCCACGCAGCTTCGGCCCTGCTGCACGCAGCTTGTGAAATGCACTATCAATCCCCCTTCGACCGCTGTTAGGTGTCGACACCCAGCAGGGTCTCTCGGGTAGCATGGCCATCTCGCTGGCGGTCTACCTTTTTCACGAACAACGTCCGAGCCAGTCAGTCACGTAAACAGATCGGGAAAACTTAACAGGTTTATTTCCTAGCGAAATCTCAGATCGAAGACGACCTTCCATCGAGCGGTTGAGGTTTTTGTTGACACCTGAGGGATAGGAGGATTCCGTGGGTGGTGCTTCCTTTGAAGCGGCCGACGGCAATCGAATCTGGAAAACCCTGATGTCCCCCCGATTACCAGCTTGAAACACATCCCTAATGTTATCGCGTTAGCATTAGAAAGCTCGTGATAAGCTCCGATTAAAAAAAAAAAAAGAAAAAGAAACGAATGTATTTTTGAGTACATTTGTAAATTTAACCCAAAAAACCCGAATTTCGGAATGTTTCCACAAAAATGCCGATTTCTTCCCGATGATCAGCTCGAAAAATAGCACCCGATTTTTACCTCCCGAATGTAAAAAAATGTAAAACCCGAAAACGAACAACCCACGCTACGTACACTGGAATCGTAAACCCTTATTGGATCCCCATACCACACATGGGGATCCAATAAGTGTTTATACGGTATGGGATTCCAAAGTTTTTAGCGTATTATAGATATCGGAATCCCATACCAAACCCTTATTGTTATACAATACAATAACTGTAATTTTTTCCAATACACCGTCCATATCGTATGGCAATACAATTAAAGGATATTGTTTACCAATATCTATAATACGCTATTCATATTGGAGTTAACCAATATGGTAACCAGACTGCATGTTGTCAAAAATGAATTGGAAGTGAAGGATTGATGGGCGAACTTGTGACCCAAACAAAAGGAAAAAAACAAAAGTCGAGAAATCAGCAGCGAGCGTTGATGGCGGCAGCAGTGAGCGTCGGTGCGTCGGCGTGACAGCTGCATAGGGTGAAGGTGAATCAGTGAAAAACAAAAACGGCAATACAGCGCTCGGTAATTGGTCTACTATGCTCCTCGTTTCGAATATTCCACGTAGAATATTCTGGAAAGATCTAGGGCGAGACTGACTAGGCAGGGTCATTCTAGCCCTCTATCTCTTACAATCGTGGTAAGAATAAACATGAAATTACAGATGCGCGGAGGCGCGTTTCCTCTAGGTCTCTGACGTGGCAATATTACAAAACACAAAAAATGCAAATTTGTGTATTTAATATTTCACCGATAACCAGACTGCATGCAGTTTTTCCCAGGCGTGTCTAGCATATACTCGGATATCGACTGTATTGCCTCGGAGATGAACTGTTTTAGGACACTACAACTTTGTGGCTGAGCACGCTTGCCCCATGCTAGATATGTGGACGGCGTGGAACAGTCCACCTTCGAGGCAGTCGACTTTATGTCCAAGGTTATGCTCGAAGGCTTTCGAGTGCAACCATTCTACATTCCAGGCCACTACCTCACCCAAGGCAGCTTGTTTCTTGTAATGCAGCAGCAGTCGTCATTAATCCAGGTATTTTGATTTATGCGGCACCATGATCATACCCTATTCCGTAATATCTCCACATTGTGGTAAAGAAACAAGATAGCTCATATTCATTGTACTGCAGAAATTGAAATAACCCATATAGATGAGTGTTCTGCTCTGGCATGTTAAAAGGTCGCCTTGGGATTAAAATCGGCTTCCGGCGTACGGCATACTAGCCTAAGTGTGCCAGACAAGACGCATTTGCTCTACGAATGTCTCAGCTCCGCTATCTTGAAACCAGTGTTTGTAGGCATTACCAAAATAATGTTACGAAATGCGTTTCTCGTTACTTGTAAAATAAAGGAATGCGTTACCGACCTATGTTACCTCAAAATAAAACGAAATCACATTTTCCATTCCTGATAAAAAGAAAACGCACGATACTTTTGCGTTAGTTTGTATATTTAAATTGAAGGTAACACCGGTTTTGTTTTTTTTTTCTTTTTTTAGCGACAGCTTTTTAAACAATTGGGCAAAGGGCAGGGCCGTTTTTGTTTTCTAAACTGGGACATTTTACGTGTGGAAAAGACAGGTAAATGGTTGAAGGCATGCGCAATGAATGAAAAAAATTAATTACTTGCCGCCTATTGTTTGTACTAGCCCAATCAAGCAACGTTAAAAGCGCAAATCACTGGGCCAATGTTTTCTTATGATTGGTTCAGTGATCATAAACCACATAGAGAACACGACGTACAGCATGATGATACCCTATTGACGCTGTCTGGTTGGTCCGATCAGTTCGTACCGTCAGTTGCGTCTGGACTTAAGATAAAACTAAACGTATTAAAAGAAATAAAAATTAAGCGTACTTTTATCAGGTCCTGGTAAGAAAATGTAACAATTAACGTACCTACATAACCCGTTACTTGAAACAAGTACATTACCCGTTACCGTTATGAAAATGTAATGTGAGCGTTACGACGTTACTGAAAAAAAGTAACGCATTACCACCCACACAGCTTTAAGGCGGCGGTCCCACGGCCCCAACTATAATACCGGTGGCAGCTCTGCTAACGCTCCTGTTTGCTGTGCAAATGTCGCGTCTGTGCGCGTGTTACGTATTTCGTTCTTGTTGCAACTAAATATACAATTCATCATCACTCTTTTAGTGCAAAATATGATACGCATTTTTCAAAACTTAACGCACAATAAGAAAACAAAAAGTGCAAGTTTTGATATTTTCAGAGACATACCTCTATGCATTCCAAGTTTCTAGACTTGCAATGCATCCAAGACGCGTTCTTATTTTTTTATTGAATAGAAGAAGGACTCGTCTAGTTCCGTGCATACGTGTTTTTGTTAATTAGCACGCTCACATTTTTTTAATATTTATTCAAAAAGAACCTTTTTTATGTGATTTTGAAGTCTCGTAACTCAGTTTCACACCATAACGCAGCAACGCCATTTAAGGGCATGCTTGTGGTAAACATAGGAACTCAGAATACAAAATATTAGAAGTGAAACGCCAGCCGTTTTCTTGTAAACACAACTTGATTATGGTAAAATTTCTAAAAATTTCCTTAACGCGTTCTTGGTTTTCTCAGACAGCGTTCTGGTATCTGACCTAATTTTTTTTTAATTGTATGCTAGAGGAACTGAGCTGGTTCACTAGAAGCGTGATTTTTTCGTATTCATATTCAGATTTGTTTAAGATATGTTTAAATCACGGGACTATTTTGAAGCTCGACTCTGTACGCAAGAAACCGGTTTCAAAGAAGAGGGCAGCTATTTAAGCAACGATTCTTTAATTAGTGCTTTTCTCGTTCTAATTAAAATCACTTTCTATGATTGTAATTTTTTTAAAGCATACTAATTGTTCTAAATAATAAAAAGAACCTATGTTGTAGCAGACGACGCAAACTTGCGCCATCTTCTGAAAGGTGGCTGAAATTCGAGGTTGAGAAGTTCAGGAAAAGTGGCGCTGGGGGGATTCTGTCCCTGATGCAGAGGATTCTTTTCTCAAATAATTCCTCGCGCTACTTCCTCGTTCTTGCAATGAGTAAATAATCTTGCAAGAAAAAGAAGAAAAAAACAAGGGTCACAAGCAAGTTCTCGAAAACATCTAGTGCCTATAAATAAGCTATTCAATGCTCCCTGCCATGTTCCGACACCACGAAAGGTGCGAATATTGAGCTCCATATGATGGTGACGACAAAGGGCAATTTATTTTCCTTCACTCCAAGATTTTTACCCGACATTTTTTTTATTTTTAAGGTTACAGCTTTCCAACCGCTCTGGTTCTGTTTTGCTCGCCATCGTGCAGGAATTTTAGATTTTCAGTTTTAACGTTACTCTACTTGTAGAAAACTTACGGAGAGTGTTATGTGTAAACCGCAGTGACTGGTCCTCATAGTAAGGCAACAAACAGACAGTGATCGTGGTTCAAATCTGAGGCTCAGGAAAAGGGTCTAATAAACCCACTTTCCGTGCAGTGCCCTATCAAAAGCGTTGCATATGTACGAAATTCTCACTACGGTCGTCTTTCTTTGGATTAATTTTTATTTCATTTTTTCACATAAGAACAATGTCAGACGATCAACTTTCATGGTGTTGGTTTAATAATGCAACGACTCCAGGCTTCCAATTTGCGTTTACACCAACCACGACTCTTGTCCTTTGCAACTAAATATAAGCAGCCAGGACAGACTTACTAGAAACAGCGTCTCAGCTGAGACTGTGGGAAAGAAAGCAATGCCAAAACCAGCGCTCGAGCTGAGCGGGACTCAAGCCGCGTCTCAAGACAGTCGTGCGCCCAACCTTTTGCAGTGCTTTCTTTCACTCAGTCTCAGCTGATACGCTGTTCTAGCAAGCCGGTCCAGGATCACAACTCCTGAAGTTTCCTCGCGCTTTTCTTTTGTTTTAGGGGCGAAGCTCCTTAGGGGCTAGCCATGTCCGTATGTCCGTCCGCCGTAGGCCGGCGTCGGGTGCTCGTGCGTCTGCTCGTGAGATCACGTGCTCACGAGCACGTGAGCACAAGCTCACGTGCTCGTGTAGGGCAAAAAAAAATTGAAAAAAAAGATGAAAAAATTATTAAAAAAGAAAAAGAAGAAAAAAAAGTGTAGGGGGTTCTGAGATGCCATCCCATCTGTCTGCTTAAAAAAAGAAAAAGAAGGAAACCACAGATTCTCCTACTGACATGAATGAAAAGGCTCAAAGAAAAAAAAGAAGAAAAGAGTAGGGGGTTCTGAGATGCCCTCCCATCTGTCTGCTTAAAAAAAAAGAAAAAGAAGAAAACCACACATTCTCCTACTCACATGAATGAAAAGGCTCGGCATGCTGCGGCTTGGCGTCTACGCAGACAAGCACCACCAGAGCTTCGCCCCAAGCAACATCATTCACCACGTGGAGATGCGGTCAATTTTTTCTGAGTCCCCGCAATGAGTATTGCGAAATAAAATCAAACGAGATGCTCAGTGCTGCCCTGCCATGTTCTTCAATGACCGGGCTAGAGAGCGGTTTCCTTGTGGCCTTCACTCTCGCCGAGGAGCAATGGAACTTCTTTAGCCGCGTAGGCGTGCGACCACACAACCATGCCCAACGCCGCCTGAGCCTTCCTGAACAACTGTTCCGCGACCAATGCGATTGAAAATGTGTGCAATAATACTTGATTGAAATAACTGTAGTGAGCCGATTGAAATAAGTTTCGGCTTACAATAATTAAATTATTGTCTATACAAACTTGTTTCTTAATGAGACGAAGAGAAAGACGTGTTCCGCATGAGCCCCTGAAGGCAGCTGGCCTCACGACCTGTAGGACCAATTACTCTAGAAACTTATCTAACTCAACCCCCGAGCAAAGAGGACAACACGGTGCGGAGGGCGTGCCTCTCAGAAGGAATTAAAGCACTGTAGGAGCAGTAGGGTTACAGCGACCCCTCCAAGCTGCCGCCGCAGGGAGCAACTACTCCCGGTGCAATGGCAGTAAGAGATCATGCCTGTTCACTCTAGCCTAGGTTGCCTACATGTCTGTCTGTCTCAGGGTGAAGACATTCATTGTTGCTCTGAATGTGCCAGCGCGTGACGCTCTCGCGCACTCGGTGCATGATTTGGGCGGTAAAATGGCGTCTATGCACTAGCCAAAGCTACGGGCTCGAGCTGAGTGACATCGGATTGCGCGCACTTCAAAATGCATAAAAAAACGATTGGGCGGAAAAATGGCTGAGTTGTCACCACTTTATGTGGTCTTCGGTTCAGGCACGTAGCCAGAATTTTGTTTGGGGGGGGGGGGGGGTGCCCATGACAAAATGCTGTATGAGGTGGAGGGGGGAGAGGAGGTCTCAGGAAAATGGAAGATTTCGGGGAAAGGCCGGGCACCATGCCCCCCCCCCCCCCCCCCCTGGCTACGTGCCTGCTTCGGTTCGTTGTCATTTGAAAAGAGAAGACGGTCTACGGTGTTATGCTATTTGAACGTGAACGTACAGACGGCCATAGGAACGGGAAGACACACTGAAATTTGGATGATCTGGACCGCTTGGCGGTTCTCCCGTGTACATGTTGTAAAAATACAAATAAATATTACGACAACAAGTGTGCGTGAGTTTATAATAAAAATAATAATCCTTATTTCCAGACATACATTTGTCTGAGGGGCTTTTGCAAAAGAATACAAAAGGAAATTCGGCACAGACACTTAAGACTGCTTACGTGTGGGAATGCGAAAGCAATGTAGTCCCTTTGGAGAAATGTTTTCGATTTGTTTTTTTTTTACATCCGTTAAGTTATTTCTGCTGATTCGTTGTGTGACGCGCGGGGGGCAGCACCCGCCACCTTCTCCCCATTGGCTGCGCCGTCACGTGCCCAATGACGCACGCACTTGGCCACATCTTCAGTCGGCCAGATGGTTGTGACGGGATGTATGCAGTGACGCATGCACTAGGCACACCTTAGTCAGCCAGGACCATGGAGCCGCCATGGCGTCGACAATAAAGAGAAAAAAAAAAAGCCGCCGTGGAGTCGGGGAAACGTGCCCGTCTCGCACCCCGGAGACCCGGGTTCAATTCCCATCCAGACCGAAATGTAACAGTTTCCCTCTAAAGCGCCATTTATTTACTTAGTTTATTGGAACCTTCGTGAAAAATGTGACGTAAATCTGGGCATTTCTGACGTGTTTTTACTCTTTGCGCCATCGGCAATTTTTGGTACCATCGCTCGGTCATGCCGCCGACGCCGCCGCCGGATTTTCGCCTTATGAGGCAAATAATCTTTTCGCATTAAAGAGTCTTCTGACCAGGCCATCAGTCCCTTTTTACAGCATTCAACAGTGTGCAGGACCAGTGTCAGCATAAAAATCAATCATACATAAAATAATCAAATTGACATTAGCTAAGCATTGTAGTCACAATAATGAATAAACAACGTCATCAAAAGCTTGAAATAGAAATCATTCACATCACCATCACTGAGATCATATTCATTACCATAAAATGTCAGCGTTACTGTGAAATTTCCCATTTCTGTTGCATTCAAACAGAACACATGTAAGACGTTGGTATATTTTTTTCAACATCAAATTATCGAGAAATTTATTATTAATGAAAAAAAAATCAAAAGCACTATAAAACACACTTTCAAATCTGCTACCCACTCGACTAAGAATTTTTAAGCTTAGGTCACTGGGACTAAAAAATACACTTTTACTTTTTTCTTGAACATTCAGATTCTTCGACCTCGGCGTACTATTTCAACAATATTTGGGGTGGTTATTTTAAGGTTAGATAACTGATGATCAAGCTTTATCAAACTATCATCAAAATGATGAGTTATATAGAGCGTCCCTCTGAACACCCGTCTTAAAAAAGAGTCTGCTATTGCTTGTTTTATCATAGATCAAAATGCAGTCAAAGACTAAGGTACGCAAGCACAAGCACGCACACTAAAAGCGCAAGGCCAAGGTGTATGGTTTGCGCTTTATTGCTTTGACCGGGGACAAAAAACGCACTATAAGACGTTGAGCTCCATGACATAGTGTTTTTTGACTCTGCTTGACTGGCCTCATTGACCTGTTATGCCAGCTGCGCTCCGACTTACAGCGAAAATGAATTTAAACGTTTATGTCGTGCAAAACCTCTTTCATTTACAAAATGCTGACAAGGCATGTCTTATATATGTTCTTCATCGTTTGATAACATTCTTCATTGATTTATTGACTATATTTTTAATGCTTTAATAGTTAAAACGATAGCTACTGATTTCTGAGCCTCTAACGAAATCGCTTTGCCAACCCAGCAGCGTAAAAACTAAGCCAGGATAAAAAACAAAAAAAAAAAAATTCGCCCAGCTAGGCACTCTCGATCGGGTCGATGAGCTAGCTAGGCTCCGCTTCTGTGCGAACTGGGCACTGATAGCACCACTGGCACGTTTGCTGGCATTTGTGTCAGCGGGAGCACGCGTTGAGCGCTGAACGTGCACGGGCGAGAAGCAGAAAGGAGAAAATTAAGAGCAGAGGAGGAACATCACTGCCTCGAGCCTGCTTTCTGGCCACACGGATGAGTGCCGCCATCTAGTGGTTGAACTAATGGCTTGTTCAAGATGGCCGCCGTGGGACCGCCGCCTTAAACACGGCTTGGGCGGCACAGTATCAAAAAAGCATGCTCAATAGATGTCAGCATCTCATCTGCCTTCTTTGCATACTCAACATGAAAAACTCAATAAGCAGCGAAAATTCACACAGCCCATGAGATCAGCAATAATGTCCATCCACAATGAGACCGGTTCGTCTGCCGCTTCACAAGACACGGAGTTAATGAAACCTTTCTGGGAAATAAAACTAGAGAGCAGAAACAAATACAATATTACAATTACAAAGCTATATATTTTTGAGTCAATGATTTAATTATCATATTGAGTTCTGGACAAGCTTGATGATATTTGACAGCTAAGAGTTTATATTTTACAAATGCCATTTATTCTTGGTCCTCGATTTGTAAATTAAGATGTGTGAAATATTTTTAGAGCGCAGCTCTTAGGCGCCTGTTTCCGGCTTGAGCGGCGTCGGCATCGCCGTCGCCGTCGGCGTCAGCGTAACCGCGGGGAACATTTTCCACTAAACTTAGCGGGAAATTTCTTCCGCTGAATTTAGCAGGGAAATTTTTCTGCTAATCTTAGCGGAAAACATTTTCCGCTAAATTTAGCGGAAAAATGTCCCCGCTAATTCCACGCCAAATTTAGCGGAACAATTCCCCGCTACATTTAGTAGGAACATTTTTCGCTAAATTTAGCGGAAAAATTTCTAAATGGGAGCCGAGCAGGAAAGGAGGAGGGGCATAGACTCCTCTCCGTATCTTCCCCTCCTCCTCCTCAAGAGCTGCGCTCTAATTCGACATCAGGGTATCTAACCGAAATGTTTCCGGTTCGTTCCGGTTCAGGGAAAACGGTTCAGCTCCGGTTCAACTCCGGAGGGAAAAAATAAAGGTTCAAACCGGTTTGAACCAGTTCGTACTCATGCTGCAAAAAGAGTACACCTATTGCTATATTACCCAAGCATCAAGGAAAATGCAGGGATTGGTGTTCCACGCGCCGCATGTGCTGGCCTCAGCAGTAGTAAATTTTCTAACGCGAAAACCTAAAACAAATTGTATCTTGCACGCGCGTTCGTCAAAGCTTTTTTTGGTTATTTACTTTGAGTCTTTTATACGGAGAAGGCGTGTGCGTGTAGCACATGGAACACCAATCCCTGCATTCTCTGTGATGCTTGGGTAATATAGCAAATGGTTTTTTGACGACAGCAAAATATAAACTACGTATATTTTATAAAAGTGTTACATTTACAATGCAAAGGCTCACGTTACTGTGTGGAACGACCGACCTCGTACTGGGGCACCTCGGGACTTGGGTGAAAGGGCAGTTCAATGTCAGACAGCTGACCGAAAAAGCAGGATGTCGTCAAGCATATCCGGTGAAAAACGGCACCTCTAAGACTATAAAATAGATTTCAGTGCCGAAAAGGCTTGCTCCACGGTGACCTTGGACGCAGGAACTCCCAGGGCTACGCAGGAACTCCCAGGGCTACTTGCGCCAGTGCGTAGAGTTCTAAATGACATTCCCTTCTCTCCCCTCCAAACGGCAACAAGTTAGCGTCCCTTGAAAGCCGCGGCTCTTTGTCTAGCATTTCCAGGAGGCATGCTATATCAAGTGGGCTCAGGCACGTATCTAGGGGGGGGGGGGGGGGGGGGGCCATGGGGCCCAGGCACCCCCCCCCCCCCGAAATCTTCCATTTTGCTGGGACCTCATCTCCCCCTCCCCCTCATACAGCATTTGTCATAGGCGCCCCCCCCCCCCCCCCCCCGAAACAAAATCCTGGCTACGTGCCTGAGTGGGCTACTGGTACCTCGAACGTGCATGCTTGCCTCAACCGCTCTTTCCTTGAGGAGCGCTTCCAGGGCGCCTTCCGGATCTTCTGGAGTCGCCGCAGCTTCAGAAGAAAGGGTAGAATCTTGCTCGCATTGCAGAGCTGTTATCTGGCTCCAAGTCTTTGTCAAAATGCAACATGGCACGGAACTTCTGCTCAGGGGTGAGAAGAAAGTGGTAGCGAGTAATCATGTACACTAATGCACAAAAGACATCCGTGTCAAGGAGTTGTCGCTCCCTCTTTTTCATTGACTGAACCAAGGTCTTTGCTAACGGCGACGATGTCTTGGAGGTGTCCACGACCCTGCTCAGCCATGCTCCGTAGAAATCCCCTACATTGAGCTGTTCCTTCTGCAATGTCTTCGGCGCCACTTCTGCCGGGCGAAGCGATACTGCGAGCATTTCGACTTCCGCCCATGCGTCTTCAGTCCACCTGGAGCATTCTTCTTTTGAGAGCAACCCTCCAGCGAAGCCTCTTAGTTCAAGTAGATTGGTGAGCATATGCAGCGTGTACATTCATCAAATTAGACAATCAAGCACTGGTTTCCTCAACCCTAGCTTTTTGATCAGGAACATAACAGATTGGAAACGTAGTCTCTTAACAAGCGCACGGCTTTCTTCAACAATGTGCCCAGAGCCCGAACCTTTTAAGGCGTCACTAACTCCCAGCTGCAGCGTGTGAGCGGCGCACCTCATCCCTTCTAGCAAGCCGGAATCATCAGAGAGTGCGCTCTCAGGATTCTCCGGTAGATATTGCAGAGCGGGGAACTCAACCTGAGGGTCACTGGAGCCGACCTCCTCCTCGGAGTCAGAAGATTCCTCGTTCAGTCCAGCGAGGAGATGCACAGTTTTCACCATGTTGGCACTGTTGTCTGTCGTGACGCTGTATACCTGGCTGACGTTGAGAATGAAGCGAAAGGGTGCATCTATCACCTCTGATCTCAGATGTTGCCCCGTGTGCCTTTCAAAGAGTTATCTCATGGTCAATGGCTGGAGCACCAATATAAGACCAGAAATCTCGGAGAATTTATTGCTACTGTGCTTATTTCGTTTGAGTTCTCGAGGCGAACTTTATAAATTATAAAGACGATCGTTATGTGAAAACCTGATAATGGAACGTTAAAGAGCTTTCCGCTACCTATTTTTCTCGCTTTTTGACTTACATGAACGAAACACCACACAACTATTTTATCAGTTTTGCTAGGAACGAAAACATTATTATTTTGGTCCAAATAAACTCTGGTTTGCGCAAAAAAAAAGCATATTTTTGCATTTTTTTATTTTTTTTTTAAGGGAACTGTGTTTTTAGCTACGCACTTTTCACGTGACCTGCCTTCGCGTATGAACCGAAAACTGCAAGGAAAACATATCGGTTCCGCTCGGGAGCGAAAAAAAATATTTTGTTCCGGTTCAACTCCGGTTCGACCGAAAATAACGTTTTTTTCCGGTTTTCGGTTCACGGTTCGGGTTCGGTTCAATACCCTGTTCGACTTTACAGGGGACTGTGAACGTCTTTCAGTTTTTCTGTAATTTTCAGTGTTTAGAGTGGTATGTAAGGGGTTTCAAGTCTTAATGCTTGTGCTCAATGCATGACTTCGGAAAGTTTACATTTTTTACGTCTGCGACGCGTGTTCCAAGACGTTTTTCCGTGTTAATTGCGTGTTAAAGGAAACCGCTGGTCAGGCCTAAGAGTCCGGGCGTATTTTTGTGGGTGAGGGGTACCAGAGAGTCTTCTGCTTGGTTTCTCGAGGGATCTTTCACACTCGCCGGTGTGCTACCTTTTTATACATGTTTTTTTTTTTTTTTATTTGTGAGACGGTTAGCAGGTACCCATCCGCTACGTTTAAACAAGACAGCGGTTCGATGAAACCGGTGAGCAGTTTGGTTATATGGCTATGTTAAATTTCAAACCGAGGCACGAAGAACGCTCCTTTTTAACGAATGCAACGGGGGAGGAGAATACAACCGAAAATAATCAAGGCCCACGGACGTCTTTCTCGTCTTCTATGGAGGGGCGTAACAGTCGAATGACGCCGACTCAGAGAATGAATTCAAGGCCGACGCCGAGCTTCCTTCGACTGGTTGACTTCACAAGAAGGCAACCGAGCGCTGACGAAGCTTCATGTGCAAACTGTAATGACATCAAAATTCACCGGCTTTGATTAGTATAGGTAGAGTTGGGGAGTTACAGCACGTTTGAGGATTGAATACAACGCCGGTATTCAGCATGAAGTGGAGCTGTGCAGTCAGCAATCCCACATTGAGATTGAATGAATGACTGGAAGTAATATCGACATGGTCAGGCGTCTCTAATATCGCTTTTATAGAGCAGGCGTATCGGTCTCGGCCAGTGTTTCCGGGAACATGGATGCGAACGAACGCAGGAGTCTATACCGTTGCTGCATCTGATTGCTGGTTCCAGGGTTTCTCTCTTGCAGTGTTGTTGGAAATATAACAAGGGACATTTTCCAGTTT
>JABSTQ010005987.1:0-64171 GCA_013358835.2 Ixodes persulcatus | reverse complement strand
CACTTATGACACTGATTGCGTATATAAAATATGCAATCATTCTTGCTCACCTCCCCATCACGACAAGGAAGAGGGAGATTCGTTGGCTTTTGTTTTCTCACAGGAAAGCAGAAAAAAAGGAACATGTTTCAATGTGCACATTACGTTGAAGTGGGACAGTTACTGAAACAAATTTTGCATCTTCGAAGTTCATGAAGTAGGCAGATTACTTTCAAGTCATAAGAGGATAAAGTCGGAAACAACTTCAGCTCGCCTTCAATCAGATTTTCCCTTTAGATCCAGGGACGTTTCACCTTCATAAGGTCATCAGTACTAATTGGCATCAATTCAGGACTGCGTACTGATATATGTAGAAGCTTGACCTTGAGGTCGCAGTGCCCTCCTTTCATGTGCTTGCAGTGCGACCCCCTCGTGCACTTGGTCCCAGATGGTGAAGCTGGTGCTGGACAGGATGCCGTCCCCTGTAAAAGAGTCGTCCCAGTAGTCAAACGATCCGATCACACCCTTGAGCAGCGTATTTGTCCTCCCATGCCATTACCAACTATAAATTAGGGAAAACCTATTTTTTACGCGACAGTATGCATAAATGAACATGTCTATTTCATTCCCTTTGTACTGGACACCTGCCAGCATCCAAGGGATGCAAATCATATAAATAACTTTGTATTATTTGCTCTTTTGAGACTCCTTGAAATAAAACAAACTCAAAAACTACCACAATTTTAAAGCTGGGAACTTCGAGGACACCTCTCCATATACTGAGATTACACGCCTGTCCCTTCTGTCCTCATACTCCTGGGTTTTGAGTCTTGGAAGTTAAAGCATTGGTTTTTGTCATTGCTTGGTTTCTGGTTGACGCTGGAGGAAGCTCGTACTGTTACTTCGAAACATCACGTTTACAAATTGAGCACTAACCCGTATTGATGGTCGGATACAGAAGCTAGATTTGTCACGTCAAGGAGGTTGTCATAAAACAGTGGGCACGGGACAGAAGATAGCGGCGGAGCGGGAGACCGATGCGCATTCGAGAGTATCGAACAAGACGAGGTGTGTGAGTTTTGCGCGAAAGCAGGACGATCGGCCAGAGATGTGAGAATGTGGTGTTGAGAGAACTTCAACCGGGTTACTGCATGACTGTTATCTGAGCCACATTAACCAGAGGAGAAGAGAGAGTAACAAGTGAACGACACTCTACGGCCAAGGAGGTAATTGACCAGGTTATTTCGCCCAAGCATCACGGTAGTCATTTTAACGGCCAAGAAAAGGACGTCCAAACATCAACACAGCAATACCAGCAGCGTGCCAAGGAATTGGGTTGTGTGTATGTTTATACAGCCTCGAACTTGATCTGCCTCAACGGGCGATTAGTCTCCCAGGTGTAAATGAGCAATTTAGCCGGTGCAGTACAACCGCTAGCCTTTGGTCTTTAACGTGCATCGCGCAGTAGTGAAACACGACCGCACGCCGGTACAATGCTCATCTAGGTCGAAACGGGCAAAGGTGGGGATTGAACACACGATCCTGGGTTCTGCAGCGCGAGTTTTCACTCCACATTCTCCGAGCTGGTGCGCGCAAGCTCCCTCGGCCACCGATCCCCCCGGTGCCAAGGAATAACATATAATAAATGACAACGGTACAGTGGTCTGCAACAAGGTAGCTTTTTAGTGCTTTGAGCAACCAGGTTGAGATCACGTGACACTTCCCTGCCATATGTGGCTTGCAAAATAGAGATGCTTAAGTCATAAAGTAATAATATGATTATTTTTTTTACTAAAGATATCAGCATCTGTATTTGGCTTCCACAACTTCTGAAAGTTGCCTCTGAATGCATAGAGTGGTTTCTTTCATAATCTTACCTCCATGGAAAACTTCCCAGCTGGAAACGGGGCCGTGAAACGCAAACACCCTGGAAGTCGCACAGGCGCCGGTGGCATTACAGAGGGCCTGCAGCATGCCCTCCGAGCAGAGGGCCCTTTCAGTAGCCCGGCAGCCGGTGGATTCTGTTGGAATGATGGGGTAGGGGGAACTCAAGCACTTGCAAATTAACGGACCTAAGAAAACAAGTAGGCAGTTACGAAAACATGCTACTCGCCCCCGCAGCGTTTGCCTCACTGGCACTTTATGGTGAAACAAATCAGCGGCGAGTGACTGATGGAACACGCGTCAGAAGAACTGTGCGTCTTGAGTTTAATACCTTATGACGGCGCTTTATCGCGCGCGTGAAGCATTGGCGTAGCCAGGTATTTTTTGGGCAGGGGGGGGGATTTGGGGTGCGAGGTACTGAAACCCCCCCCCCCCCCCCTCCCTGGCTACGCCACTGGCATGAAGTGACATCGGATGTCACTTAGACACGGCGCTATCACTGCTAAAATAGGCTATCATCGAACACTGAGTCGTGACTGCGAAGTTTATGACCCACATACAGATATCCTGCCACACTATCTGTTTGGACAAGTGGCATACAACCTGTCGCTGGGGGGAAAGACTAAAAACAGACGACTGAGCACTCGGCTAGGTCGTACCACACCGATCGCCTAATCCGCTGCTTTTCCGTAACATTCCGTTTTTTTTGCTATACTTCTTTCACGTGCAACTGTTTGCGAATGATGCGAACTGCACAGAGACGACGTAACTTACCCCAGCGAGCGCCATGGCGCGGTTCTCCGGGCCACCATACTCCGGGTGCCAGCGCTGCGGGAGATCGACCTTTGAAAGCTCAGCAGCCCGTTCAGCTCGCCGAAGAGGGCTGTAGGCTACACCTTGATGCTTCACGGAGACACCGAGACACTTGCTAGCGGAAAGGGGTCTCCGCCAAGAAGTAGAAAGGCTCACTCGCGCCGCACAGCACCGTGCTGACGTTGGGGGGCTCACGTCAACATCCGACCGCAGGAGACCGGGACGCACATTGGTGCTTCCTATGCTCCCAGGGTAAATTCTTTCGCGTCAAACGAAGTAACGTACATTTCGATGTATTTCTGGTCTCTTTTTTTTTTTCGTATGCCGCGTCCTCGTTCAAGCACTAGCAGTGGATTTCTGAGAGCCACAGAAAAGGCCTTCCGCAGTGGCCGCGGAAAAAAGCCGACACCAGGGGAGTGCAGCTGTACCTTCCACCGTGGTAAAGCGAAACTAGCGACACGGCGCTTTGCGGCAAAGTGGCGAAGGAAGGTCTGGGGCTAGACAAATTCGCACAAGACTCTCATGAGATGGCGCCACCTTAGTCAACACCCTCGCGTACCCTCCTCCTCCTCTCTCTCGCTATCTTCTCTCCGATTCCTTTTTTTTTTTTTTTTTTGCACGCGCGGCCGACGTTTTATACTCTCGGTTTTCGGTACTGCGCCAACAGCGCGGCGGCACCGAAAATCGAAAACGCCTAGGCGCAGACTACGCTGCGCCGGGGCGATCGAGTGTAGTCTGCACATGCAATCTTTGAACACATAAACATTAAGAACGATCTCACCGAGGCAAAGAAGGAAATCCAGGTGATGGACTTAAACGCATTTTTATTTGATACTCCTGGGTTAGGCCAGACTCTCAAAATAAACTCTTTACATAATGTTATCTACATAAATGTATGAAACACCCCTAGGTGAGCGAGCATTAAACAAAGGAAGTGGCGAAAAACGGAAAGGCGTACAAATATGGGAACTGTAAGTAACACAGAATGTAGAACTATTATTCCCCAAGTTTTCCACTCAGCTCATTTCTTTAATTATTAGAAACGTTCCACAATAGAAGTACAAAAGTGATGAACACGCAAAACAAATTGTTCTGGAAGGACATAATATGAATATACACATATCAATATGAGCAAACTTCTGGTCACTATACGAACATTCGCACGCGCTATGAACAGCATAAGTCAATAAATGGAACTCGCAACGTGCATTATCTCTACTCAGTGTTCTGAATAGCAGGAATGCGGTAACAATTCAAAATACTGACTGCGCAATTAGCGAAGTTTATGAAAACAGCTCATACCTAGAGAGCTATTCAAAAGTCTATATGATCACTATTCTAGGAACATATACGCATTAAGACTCTGCGCGTAAGTAACGTATGTACAAGGGTTTACTATCTATATACAGTGATTTCACGAATTGAAACACGACGTCGAGTCTCCAGACCGCATGTCAGATTATGAAGTGCATGGACTTCATCATGGCTTGTGCAGACCTCCTGGATATTGAACCTCTCAAATAGGGTGTCCCATACCTTTTATATATTATTGCCTGTAAGTTGGCTCGGCCTCAACAATAAACTTTGACGAGGGCTACTACGGCTTGATCAAGTCAGCACCGACAAAAGTTTCTTAGGTTCTATCGCAAAGCAAAGCTGAATTGTTTATTAAAATGTTTAGACAGCGTGATGCCAATCTGCCGTGAAATGGGATGTCTCTTAATTTTTGATCTAGAAAGGAAGTTTGTCAACACATTACGACTGCGAAGCTCCGGTCTTTAACATGTATCTCAAGCAAACACATTTCATACCTACAGTACAGTGTGCAGAAACCATAATAAACTGTATTATTGATGCGGTTAAGGTGCAAACTGTTCCCTCATTTTTGTGCTGGTATGTTAAGAGCACGCTTTGTGAGGAGGTCCCTGTACAACAGGCGAATATGTCAACGTAGGCGCATATAACGTAAGGACTGAGGAACTGCTTCGCGCATTCCTTGGTACTAAAATTGCTCTTCGGAATGAGGAACCAGGGAATGTACCAGGCGTTCAGCAACCTTCGGCAAGTGAACGCGCTCGTTGATCTTCTGAAGAAAGCTTCGTTCGAGAATTTTGAAACACTGAAAGAATGCATCTGATGGGGGAAAGAAAGAGCCGAAAATCGACCCAGGAGCGCTGGCTTGGAGGAGAGCATGAAACTGCACCTCAGAGGTGAGCACCCCACTTGCATCACTCAGCAAGCTCGGGTAAAGATGGCACAAACTTTTTTTAAGAAACGACTCCACCAGGAACCCAGCGAAGTGGTATTCAACATTTTCTTGGATGAGGTCGTCATATCACTCATCGCGAGTCATCGGGTATACGCCAACTCATCGGTCTTAATTTCTGGCAGTGGTTCGGGCATTGTGGCTGGCTGCAGTCGACACTAGAAGGTGCCTCAATTCCACCCGCAATGTGGCAGCGCCTGCCTCACAGTTTCGTCTACTGGAAAGCTGAAACTTCTTTGCAAGAAAATGTGTTTCAGGCCTGCCACAAACTGGTAGGAATTGGGCGTCTCGTTACACCCATGCTGTTGTCGCACCATCCCGAACAAGTTCTCCAGCGGGTCCTGCTTGAGCCGCCTTGTTAGTAAGTGATCAAAGTCAAAGTTCCCGCTGAGATCTTCCCACAGTAAGAGGACGGCATTGATGGTAATTTGCCATCCCCTTGCTCTGTGGGGCCGTCGTGGTGACAGGAACTGCCACTTCGGAATCCATGAGCTTTTCTCCCTTAGGCAATTAATATCTGCCGATGAAGAGCTTGGAGCGAATCTAATTTTTCGTTCACCGCATTCCAGAGGTGAGCCATTCAGTGAATCCAAGAATTGGTTCATGTGCTCAAGGAAATCACATGTGGCCTGAGCCTCAGGGGGCAGCTCATTCAGAGAAAGGAGGGTTGCAAAGGAAACAGAAAGCGTGTCACTAAAAACTTGCGCAGCAAATTGTACTTTCATAATTCCGAATGGAGTCTGATAAATGTGCTTGTCGGTAAGTGTTTTTGTAAATTGTAATCGAAGAGGGTGCTTCTTTTTGTAGAAGTCCACAATGTATTTCTATCTGATCAATTTGCTGGCAATCTGGAGGTCAGGCTTGCGCAGGTTGTTACGTGCACACTTGAGCATATGAGGGGTGCAAAGAAAAAGTAGACCTGGGTGTCACCGACAAGGAAGAAGGGATGATCTGGTGTGACACCCAGCCGGCGTGAAAGAGTGCAGTTGCTGGCCCCCTGGTCGCACACGACAGCTTTCACAAAGATCCCGCCGGAACTCATATTTTGAATAACGTCTGTCAACAGATCCTGGAGACATTCTGGGGATGCTATTGATTTTGAAAGAGTGAACGTAAAATGGTTGCACCCAGGGCATAGAAATACCCGCCAGCATCAAACCAAGCCTGAATTTGCCACATCACAGGTTGTTTCCTTACGCTGTCTGCAAAGCCATGCACCATATCTGACTTAGTGTCACAGAAGAGATTTTCTTTTAGAACGAGTTCGTCGAACATCAGAATACATGCGCGATCTTTAAGAGACCAATCGTGAATATTGTCAACAACAGTCTTGATGAGGTTGGGTGCAACCCCAGGGTGTATGGCAATCTGGGACAGCCAGTTCTTGAGAGATCAAACCGATGGCAAGCTCAGGTACTTGGCGAGGTACTTTTAAGCCCTGGGGCTCTGAAAGTAAAGGTTAAGGGCAAATGGTTTAAATCCGTCAGGCCATCTTCGTCCGAACTTGTTCATTGGCTGCAAGTACAGCTGCACCTTCAAAAGGTCCAGTGCCCCTTTGGATAAAAATTTTTATGCGCCCTGGATGACTTGAGGTCGTGTCAGATTCTAAAAATCAGGCTTTTGTGATGCCTTCAAGAGGTTCTTGTGCAATCGGTTTTTGTATTTTCTTAGGTTATCTAATGTACGTTTCGTGCGGGGTGAGTACTCTTTCCTTGGCCTGCCGCCTTGTCTCTTTGAGGTCGCCATCGTGCCAGCCGTGGACCTCGATGAGGCTGCAGCTCCCATTGGTGTCTCTAGAGTGATATCTGTTCGAGAGAGGAAATTACTCAGAAATTGAACTCACATTAAGCTTCAACTTAAGCGGAACATGGTGCCACCAATTTCAAGAGTTGCCTAATAGAGCCAGTAAACGGACGCTGAGCGTTCCATATTGCTTTCATGTCTAGAAAAAACCGTCCAGTGCAAGCTCAGTTCCTCACCAAGGTGGGGTTCCACCTGCGCCTCCTCCTGCAAAGTGGCGGCAGTTGGCGGTGGTGAGGACGGGCGAGCTGAAAAAAATGGGATGAATGCATCTTGTGAGTTCACTAAACGGAATATGGCGCTACCAATATCAAGAGTTGGCTAATAGAGCCAGTAAATGGACGCTGCGCGTTTCATATTGCTTTCATGTCTAGACAAAAAGCATCACGTACAAGCTCAGTTTCTCACCAAGGTGGGGCTCCACCTGCGTCTCCTCCTGCAAAGAGGCGGCAGTTGGCGATGGTGAGGACGGGCGACCTGAAAAAAGTCAATGAATTTATACTAAATTGATGCCAATAGATTTGAGCAGATTAGTATAAAAAGAAGGCCGTTCCTAGCTTGGTAATTATAGTGCAGAAACTAATATGAAATATTATTTACCAGAACTGGGGCTGGCAGGTGAGTCGCAGCTCCCGATGAAGAATTCTGAATATATAACCATAACAGATCATGCTTCTTCAAACCAAATATGAAACTAACTGAATATTGTACCTGAGACAAGCCCACCTGGAGGAACAAGCTCTTGCAGTCTTGAGTCGGTTACCTGAACCAAAGGACATGCAGCATTCGGCCGCAAACGTATCCTCATGTGGCATCGCAAAAGCTGTATCCCTGAAGTGCGCGCTGCACAGCTGAGCCGGCGCTCGTGCAGCTTGCTCATGGGCAAAGCTTTGAACTCCGGCCGGTTCGCGTACGTGATCCATTTGACTGCTCTGTCGGGAAGATTGCAAAGTTTATATTTTTATGCTTCCATTTCCGACTCCAAAATTACAAAACCTTAGAGGCTTACCTGTCGTCTGTCGGAAACCGGAACTGTCTGCATTCCGAGTACTCCGTTGAATTATTGCACCATCTCGCAGAGCAGTACCTTCCGTAAGAGTGAGGCACTGCCATAGTGACAAACTCGGTGTTCAAAAGAAAAACAAACTTTCCCGCTAACACGCGCTCAAAACTTTACCGAGCGAAACGCGCCGCGCGCACCGCGCGAGCGAGCCGCGCGATCGTTGAAAGAGCTACAGAAAAAAGGTAACAATCGTGAATGGCCGAAAACTTTTCACGAGTGTTTTTCCATGCACGGTTTTCCGCGAGGGCGTCGCCATCTTGAAATGCGGAACTTCCGGTACGCGTGGAAATGTCGCTTTGCTCTCGCCACGCCGGTGGAAAGTGTTAACATTTTAATCATAATTCCTTTTTTTTTGCCTCCTCTATATTTTTTTACGTGTTATATGTTGTAATCTTATGCTTTGTTTTGGCCCACACACCGGATATGAGGACAGCGTGGCTAGGTACGAGGGTGTAGAAAGAATAGGTCACTACTAGTGTGGTAACCAATAGCACACATCCAACTCGAGCGCTTGAAAATGTAGCGGCAAATACCCGCATAGAAGTCTGGGGCCTGTTGAATAGAGAGAGAACAGTAGTTCTCTTGTATGGATGGACATACGACAGAGAAGCCGACGTAGTGGCGCCGCACTTTGGCCACCACAGGAACTCCGGGAGCTGCATTCGCCTGGGGACACTTTGTGCATATAAGTGGATTCGGGATCAAAAACGGTGGTCGATCACCGGCGCTGGCCGGGTCGCTGCACGAAAGGGTTCCTCCCTGTGCGGGAGTCGAAGTATTTGGCATTCTTTTGAGAAAATTGCCAAAGTGTTGCATTTTCAATGGTTGCCCTTAGTTGCGTGTGTGCCTACGGGCGTCAGTATTTCCATTTTCGGAAAGTGTGTGTGTGTGCGGTGCTGCGTTGCGTCGACAGCCAAGCAAACAGTCCAATGCGCCGGGCAAGTCGGGCAAGCCGTCGGACCCGAGACGTCGATGAGTCAACGGACTTCGTTTAAACTTTACCCTGGACATTGCGTCCAGCGCTAGAGACTTTCCTTTCTCGGAACTTTCTTTGCACCGGCGAACTTGCTTCTTGGCTGCAGTTTGTGCCGCGAGCAGCGAGTTGTTTCGCGTTGGGTCGGGAATTGAGGGGCTGTTTTATTTTTCTTCATGGCCCTGCTGTCCGAAGGCTCCTGAGTGTAGTGTTGTAGTTACGGTTCTTCCCGTTTCGTCTTGTTGGTTTTGTCATGTTGTCGCCTTGCGCGGCTTTTTGTTGCCTAATTAAATTTATTATTTTATTTCACACCCCTGAGCCTCGTCGCCTCTCTGTTGACTTTCACAGCGGGCATGGACCTATCGCTTGTCGCCGGTCAAACCTAGTTTCTATTTATTCTTATGTAATTTCTCGTTTAATCTCGGATTGTTTCTTCTATGAGGCTTAATTAATTTAAACCCCAATCTGTGGCAAGCTCATAATAACTCAATTAGATGAATATTAGCTCAAAGTAATCGAGATAATAAAATTAAATTCATAATAAATCAATTAGTTGAATATTACTTAAAACTAATAAAAATCGGTCAATATGCCAATTATGCCCAATTAAAATTAACTTCTCAAAATAAACTGAACTATAGCCGTAATAAAATTGTGCTTTGAGATCATAATAAACTGGTGATATATTAGACCCTTTCCGAAATTCAGTGCCATCTGGTGGTTCGTAAAGCAGTTTAGGTTTTTCCATATCAATGGCGGAGATGAACTTGTATCGGCACCGTCACTTTCGCAAGTCAACGGCACGCGAGGAATTGTTCAGTTAGAGTTCTTTCTCGATCACTTTCAGTTCGATGGTGTCCAAAACCTGCTTTTAGAACAAAGCTCCAACTCACTCAGATGCCTCGAGAAAATTCTATACACCAAAGTGCTTGAAACCAAATTGTGTGCCGTCCACAGATTGACAGAATCTGAGTTATTACAAATAAACGTTCACGTAGCTCTTGTGTTACATTTATACGTCACGTCGTACTGAACCCCCCCCCCCCCCACCGAATGTACAGGCCTCGCAAAATCCGCTTAGGAGCATCTTCAACGTCTTCTTTTATCAGTCACTAGAAGGCCGCCATTGGTATGGCACAGATGCCGTTCCACAGATTATGATAGTGATCAAAGTGGCCAGACTGAATTTCGGAAAGGGTCTATAACTAGAAGTAATTAAGATAATTGAAAATGTTTAAATTATTTGACGAAAAGTTTATTCAGTTATAGTAACTCGCAGCAAGCAAAATAGTAATCATAATATCAATAGAGCTCATAGCAAATCAATTTGATTTATTACTAGCTCAAAATAATCAAAAGTTCTCAAGATGTAAATTACACTTAATCAAAGTACAAAACAGTAGCCATCCTTTATATTTAGCCCATAATAAAACAGTTAGTTTATTATTTCATCCAGGTATACAAATGTCTGATTATGATGTCAATTAAGTTGAATTGAACTTCATTGGGTCATTAGTAAGTCAAAGTAATTAAGAGTGGTCATAATGGTAACTGACTTGAAAATAAATCAGTTTGTTGTATTAAAAAAGCTCAAAGTAATAAAAAGAGATGCATATTTGAATTAGACCAATACAATTTTAAAAAAGTTGCTAGTAACTCAATGTAGTCGAAATGCAATAATGCTGATATAAACTCAGTTGTGTGACTAATACACCAGGTAACGATGAACATGTAACCACTACGATGGATGAGGTAAGTATATGCAAACTGAGTGATCAATCACAGAGTAATACAAAAGTAATCAAAATCTTAACTGAATTTATATGAAGTATTATTTCTCCATAATAATTCAAATTAATTGAGTGGTAATAAAAAGCTTAGCTACAATAAGGTTATTTGTATCATCCCAAAAGTTATTTGAAGATGAATGGAGCTTCCGAAAAGTTATATTTTTGTCAAGAATTACTCGAAGTCATCGTGAGTGTAATAAAATAATGTTGAACTTTTATTTTGTAAATTGTGTTATTGTTAGGTTGAAATAGTGAGCAGGCTTATACTAGCACAACCTGCTGACGTCTTTTTGTTTCCAAAGGCAAGCCTGGCCTAAGCAGGTAACACACAGGGCTTCCGTTTTTGTTTTTCGATTTTCGAGCAAGCGCGTGTTTTCTTGGGCAGCTGTTCTATCGAAGTGCCTAGTACGCACTCCAGATTCAGTCACAATGTTACCGTCTTATTAAATGTCACTTTGATTCTTCAGTCGCCTCTCCTCTTTGACCTCAGCCGCTCTGTGCCGACGTCCCGACCTCGGACCTCATAAAATAATTAGAAGTGGAGGCCATACCCCAACTAAACTTAATAATGTCAGCGGTATCAATATTAGCGCCAAGTAATGGAAAGAGCAAGAATAAGTTGCAATTGTGCCTATATCTTTTGAGTTGTATATATAATAGGTCGACGAAATAATAGAGTAAAAAAAGTCCCGATAAAATGACCTTGAGTGCGCAACAATAACTGAATGTTACAAAGAGTAATCAACATTTCAAATAAACCTCGTCAGTCATGCGGCTAGAACTTCCAAGTAATCGATATAGTGCTCGAAATATCAATTGTCAATAACAAAATATAATTCTATAAAGTTGAACAATTACTCTAAGCAGTGAAATGTGTAAGCGAAACACGACCACCGAGATAAATTAGTGCATGTGTGCGTTGCGGATTAAAGGTATACTAAACCGAAATTTCAGGCTTACAAATCAGGGCTGGAGCGGTAGGCGGGACTCTGAGTAACCCAAAAACACCATTCACAAAATGATGTCTCTAACGAAGGGCCGTATGTTTTTCAAAAATCAATGCGCGATTGAGCACGGCCTACGAGGCCGACGAGATATGTTACGTCACGATTCTCATTCCCTCTCGACCTCGCTTTTTCCCGTCGAGCTGGTGAACCGAAGCGAGGAGGAGAGAAGCGAGGCCGCTTAGCATCATTCCCAACTGTTTCAAAAAGATCATGACGTCATAGTTCTCGCTTGATCGCTCCCTTCATTTCCAAAAACACAGCCACCCGGGAAAAAAAAAGCACTAGTTGGTTCCCAACTTCTCGGGATTGCGTAACCCATTGGTATGGACAATACCGAGCGTTTCTGCCAAATTTACCTTTGCACAGCAACTCCTAAAGGTGACTTGAGAAAGAGCAGCATACTATAAACAATACGCTCCTACCTAAACCCGAAAGCGTCGCGGCAACGAGGCGCCCGAATTCTCGAAAACCGAAAGTCGCCGAAAACGGGTCTATAGATGAATGAAGATGTTTAAAGCGTGAACAACCACTCACCGTTTCTGGTTATCTCTTTCCGTGGCCGGTCTGTCCTCGTCCATGTCAATGTATGTCATTGTCTGAAAAAATTCCAACGTTGAAAGTTTCATTTTTTTATATAACCAGAGACGCCGCGAACTTTTCCAACCCGAGGTTTCATAGGTGCGAAAGCGTTTTCAAATGTCGAGCTTATACCACCAAACAATTTGGCGACTTCATAACTTTTGATTTTTAGCGGACGTCCGACAGCTTTTAACTTTTGTTGATATAATGTTACAAAGTCGACGCGTATAATACTTTCGAACCTGCTAAGTTAAACATTTCCAGCAACTTTAAACTTCTGGGGAAAAAAATCTACAAGTGCGAACGAGGATTACACTCAAAGGTTTAAGGCAACAAATATAAATAAAATAAAATATAAATGTGTGTAGTGAAGGGGAGACAACACTAAAATTTCACACAGCCGATCGTGCCACAAAGGACTCGGTTTGCGGTTTTAAGTCTTGAAATCATCATGCTTTGTTTTGTGTGTGATTTTTGCGCGTTTAACCCTCTCAATAACCATAAACCAACTAGCTCAAACCAAAGTTTTAATTTGCGTTTGAAGATCAGAGCGATCACTTTCTGGTGATGTTGGCCTCGTGCCTTGTACATGTTTCCCCGGCCTACTCAGAGAGCACCTCTATACACAACTTCGTATGTTTCCCCGAGGTAACCTACTGTCCGAAGGGTCCCTGGTCTGCACACTTGAAATTCCACCCATGCGCTTTTTTGGGACATTCGTCATAACAGATATTGAGTAAACTACCGCTAAAAAGTACTTGCACTAAAGTACAAAGTAAATTATAGGTTACGTAAATCATCTAAGGTAGTAAGTACAACTAGGTGCAATGCGCCTGAAGTAACGATTATAAAGACAGTGTGCTTTCAAAGGCAAGTACCGGTAGTTCAAACACAATATCTCGTAATCCCTCTTCGTCCCTCTGAGTCTATGCAGTGTTTATTTTTTTTTTTTTCAAACTGCTCTAAAATGCCCCGGGTGATATTTGGGGTACTTGAGTTATTTTTAAAATGATGGCGAATATTGAATAAACTCAAGTGGCGAGACAGTAATTGCTTTACTCCTGCTGGCAAAATATTTAACAATCAAAGATGAAGGCCCTTCCTTGCACCGGTCTCACAGCCGCCATTACTTCACTCAGTCACTTTACATGCTTCGTGAGATTCGATGTTGCATCGTACTGAGAGCTAAATGGCCGTTCACGAGGTGGACAGAGCTTGCATATCGCATAGAACTCGTTGCCATCCAAATGTGCTATGTCAAAATTTGGACTCAACAATCGCCGTCCTTTTTTCGCCTGTACACAAGCCATCGCGTGCGCTACACTGCACCGCGTAAGTGCCGTGAAGCCTGCGAAACTTGCCCATCCTCCCCCTTCTCACTCCGGCTTCTAAAGTTGGTGCCGCTTGCACTGGCTTGAACACAAGGGCGATAAACGTACTGAGATGAAGCATGACGTTAGACCTGTAGCTTCATCAAGCAATCCTCTTGGAAGGAGTGTCCTCTACTAATATTGTTAAGCTGCTCGCCTGCGCTGGCCGAGCAGTAAGTAGCCAGAGTTAAAAATGCTGCATGAAAGCCGCCCCCAGTACAAACAGAAATATGCGCCGTCTGCTCGCGCTTGTGATGAAAATAAAATCGAAGTAATTCTTGAGAGTTCGCAAAGCATTCATCTGTGATAAAAATTTAACAATATCAAATTAGTGGAATGTACTTGGAAGTCGGGAGTGGCACGCTGCACAGAAAGAATTAGAAAAGAAAGTGAAAGCCGTTTACAACTCCCTGTAACGCCGAACTGGAGCGCAGCTCTTGAGGAGGAGGAGGAAAGGGGACTCAGGGGAGGGTATACCCCTCCTCCTCCCCTCATTCTTAAATCTCCTCCGGGGGGGGTCACGTGACCTCGGGGGGGGGGGAGGGGGGGGTGGCACGTAACTTGGTGGTCACGTGATCTCGGGGGGGGGGGGTCACGTGACCCCCCCCCCCCCTTGAGGTCACGTGACCACGGGGGGGCGCTCGCCCGGTGCAATATGGGACATTTCCCATAATGCACCGCGCGGTTACGCCGACGCCGACGGCGACGGTGACGGCGACGCCGCTCAAGCCGGAAACGGGCGCCTAAGAGCTGCGCTCTAAAAAAATGAAGTGAAGTTTCAGTATACAGTCGGATAATGTGCTTGAAGTAAGCACAAACTTTTTAAGCCTACTTGAAGTAGAACTTGTGGGGAGCCGAAAAGGAATACGGGGGGGGGGGGGGGGGGGCACGCGATGGGCAGCCGAGCGGCGCTCGAGACTGGCGCTCGTGGAGTGCGAGACCAGGAGCGATCAAGAACGGCGCAACGGAGCAAGCTCCAACGACTCGACCGAACACAAGAGCAAACCAGCCCCACAAAAACTCGGTCAAGCACCAGGGACAAGCGCCGAGTCATCCACCTGGAGCAAGGAACAATAAAATGTTTATTCACATATTCTGTAACGTGTGATTTTTTGGGAGAGCGAACAAGGCGGAGACCGATTGGGCGGCAGTATTATTGAGCAATACATATAACTAGCGCATCCAACGTGGGGCACGATTGGTCTGCCGCTAGTTCTGTTCGACCCGGGGAGTCTCACAGATCCATTGAGCATTCAGCGTGGCGTATATAGACGCAAACGATGCCCCCCAACACGAGGTCGGCTCCCAAGAGGAACGAGAAGGACTCGTCTGGGAGCTTGGTTCAGGAAGTGTCTGATATTGCTCGGGCCATGGAACAAGGCGCTAGAACGCGGACATCTCTGGAGCCTGGGGTTTTACAACCAGCTCCAGCTGGGGGCACGGCAGACATCGGCGAGTTTATGCGCGCCATGAGGGCGATGATGAAGACGTTGTCGCGAAAAATCGCGACGGCTCCAGGAGTCGCCAATGCCAGACCTACATCTCTGCCCCCACCGCAATTGTCCGTACCGACGCCGACCTATGCGGGATACTCCAACGGAGAATCGATTCACGATTTCCTGTAGGACCTGGATGCGCATGTAGCCGCGTTGGGAGCATGAGACCAAACGGCCTTGATGCAGATCGTGGCGATCGTGTTAACGGGTGACTCGTCACGTTAGGGACGGTTGCAACGACCGTTCCTATCGATGGCGGACTTCCGGACGCGGTTTAGGGAGGAATGTTTGCCTCCCAATTATGAGATGCGGAATAGGAACGAGCTGGCTAACCGCACTCAACACCCCGACGAGAGCCTCGTGGAATACGTGCACGGGCTGTAGGAGCTCTACTTGAAGGCCAAACCATCCGCGGCTGATGCAGAGGAGATAGCTATTGGCGACGTGCGCGATCGAAAGCCTCGCTGTTGTCGGCCTTCCACGATTAGCCCAATGCTGACGATGACGTCAGCAAAGGATTTCTCATCGGCGGAAATAAGAGCAGTGCGAGAACTTTCATTTTGACGGTGTTGGCAGTGTTGCTTTGAGGACGCAATGATTTCAAGCTCCCATCATCCTAATTTCAAACACCAAGGAACTTGTTGTTTGCAAGGAAATGACGTCACAAGAGGGAACCATAAGAATTATCAACCAAAACATCCTGCCGCTAATAGTCTGTTTCATACTTAGCCTGCAACGCAGTCAAAGATACTGGCGCGAGCGTGGGGCTTGATCTCGTTGATCATTTGCACGAGTTCTCGCACAAATAAAACCATAGATGAAGCCACGCGCTCGCGCCAGTAGCTTTGACAGCGCGTCACGCAAAGTATAAAAAAGAGTATACACCTTTTTCGTTTAGCCTCGGACCCAGCCACGTTGTCCCCATATCCGGTATGCGTTCCGAAAAAAAGCAAGAGATTACAACACCGAACAAGTAAAAAAGTATGGAAGAGTATAACAAGAACGACTTACGGTTGCAATTAAAACGTTAACACGTTCTACTGTCGAGGCGAGAAGAAAGCGATGTTTTCACGCATACCGGAAGTGCCAGAATGGAAGATGGCGGCGCCCACGTAGAAAAGGTGTATAGGGCGATCCGGCAATGTCACCCCAGATTTAAAACCTATTTGTGTGGACAGGATTCGGCGGACCTAGAGACACTTCACAGAGAGGCGCGAAGAGTTCAAGCGAGCTCTCTCGCTGAGCTGCAGTACCACTCCCTACCTCTTCCGAGGGCCGAGGAGCGGCTAGAACCAAGATGCGCGTGGACGGGACGCGCCGGGGACACTCCCATCGAGTCGCACATGGCGTATACGGCCGTTGCGGCGCGCGGATATGGGGTAGCCATACCACCCCGGGCTTTGGACCCCCTCGGTTATGAGCAAAGGCGGATGGTAGCCAACGCAGACTAGGCCCAATTGCAGACGCGTAGGTGTCGCGCGGCGTTTAACCACCGCGGAGGCACGACAGGTCACGACCGTCGCGGGAATCATGACCCACTGCGAGTAGCCACAAGCGACGAGCCTCGTGAGGGTAGTGATAGACAGGTTGCAAGGTAACGACCGGCCACAAGTCAGGTGTTATTTATTTATTTATTTATTTATTAAACCTCAAATGCCCCAAATAAGGGGGTATTACATGAGTGTAGTACGAAACATCAAAAAAGTTCTTCGATGAATGCCTTGAACCACTGTCGCCGGCTTGAGCACATCAAGCGCTATTGCACGTGGGTAGCGGCTGGTTCCCAGGGTTTCCAGGGAAATGGTGGGGGTTGGCGCCACTAAGCAGGGAGTTGAGGTTGCCAGCCGCTTCCGAGGCCCAGCATTAGTGTGCCGACAGGGTGAATGCTGCGGCCGGCGACTGTCTGGCGATTGCCTCGTCCCCGTGTCGGGCTCAGGGCACGACCCATCAGAAGGATCGGTACGTGTGTGTAGAGATCGAGGATAAAACAATATTCGCCACTAATTGATACCGGCTCTACTCTTTCTTTAATTGAGATAGTGTATACACTGACTGCCGCCACAGAAACCTTTGCGCGCGGTACTTGTAAATCCGTTCCGTTTAGTGACGGGACTGGTCGAAGCGCCAGGTGCGGTGCGCCTTCACCTTGGCCTCGACGGCAGACGAAAGAGGCAAAGTTTCGATTAGTGGCCGGGTATGTCAATTCCTGTTATTTTAGGGCAGGACTTCGTCTGCCGTGAGGGTGTAATCCTGGACTTGAGGAACATCGTATATCATAGTGGGCATGGCGGAGCCAGGCAGAGCATGTCGCCTAAACTGTCCTTGCTTATCGAACAGGCGCTGTTGTGGTGCGCCGTCTACCCAGCACAATCCACGAAGATACCAGCAATCACAGCCGTCATCGCAGATCAGGGACGGCTGCCAAGCGTGGAGGGAACGCCGACGCACGGGCGGGCAACCAACGCTACAGTCATTCACCGCGCCGAGCTTTTAAAAGCACCGAGAAACTACGACTACTCCAGTGGGCACGGTGGAGCCAGGCAGAGCATGTCGCCTAAACTGTTCTTGCTTTTCGAACAGGTTAGTAGATACTCGAATTTTAAAAGTTTTAGTAGCGACGACCCATTTGTCGTGGTTCTGCCGTGCCCCAAAGTGTTTTTTGAAACATGATCGGAATGTTGTAAATCCGTCCTGCTGCTGTTGGCCGGTGATATTGAAGAAAATCCTGGTCCTGACTTCGAGGAAATGTTCAACCAACTTCTCCTGGGCCAGAAAAAAATAGGTGAGGATCAGTGTTGGGTAAAGTACATCTAAAATGTACTTCAAGTAAAGTACAAAGTAAATGAGACATGATGTAAATAAAGTAAAGTAGTAAGTACACTGGTCCAATGTACTTGAAGTAAATTACAATAAATAGAATGTACATTCAAAGTAAAGTACAAGTATTCTAACACAATCTTTCATGATGCCCATTCATTCCCCTATACAGTATTTTTTAACTGGTATGCATGCCCAGGGGTAATCGGGGGTGCATGACCTATTTTCAAAAACAGCGGCGAATATTTGATAAAGTCAAGTGGCCACAGATTAGTTATTTTCAGGAATGGAGCCAAATTCACAAGTTCCTCTTCTGAATTTGGCGCGCTTGCCCTGGATTGTTGCACCCAAGGGGGTTAAATGTGCTAGCAGAGAGCTTGACGTCAGCCTCGTAGCATCCGCGAGCAATTGTCTCATAGCAAAATGTCCTCTCCTTATTGAAGAAAAAAAAAAAACAGTGAGTGTGCAAGCGAGCTTGTGATAATTAATCATAATGTGACACACGAGATTGGAGTGCGAAAAAATTAAGAAACTCAAGTCGAAAGAAAAGACAAAGGATAATGTCTCAAAACATTGCGACGTTCTCCTCTGCTCTCTTTTTCTTCGACTTCAAAGTTTAATTTTTCCGCACCACAGCCTCAGGTACTGCATTATGATTATTTGTGTTCTTCTAATATTTTAAACCTCCTCGCTCGCACTAACCGACCGAGAAGTAGCGAGAGTTCAATAAGCTACAGGAAAGCCGCCCCCAGAACAAACGGAGCGATGCGTCGTCTGCTTACGTTTCTGGATAGAGTAGAATATCTCTCCCAGTATTTGTTCGGAGTTGACAAAGCATCATTTCGTGATACAAATTTAACAAAACCAAATTTGGGGAATGTACTTTGAAGTCGGGAATTGGACTTTCATCGGAAAGTACCAGAAAAAAATTACTTTAAGTAAAGTACAAGTACATACTTAGAGAATGTACTTCAAGTAAAGTACAAGTTTACTAAACCTACTTGAAGTAGTACTTTAAGTACAATGTACTTAAAGTACTTCCAACACTGGTGAGGATATCAAAGAAATTAAAGAAAGTCAAGCCAATTTTCGTAAAGAATCGGAAGCAATAAACACCAGAGTTAGCCACTTACATGAATCACTGAAAAGGGTACAACTGCATTATAGTAAAATATCTGACCTTGAGGAAAGTGTTAAAACGATTAGCATCCTTATCCAGTCACAGCAGGTGGAACTGATTGATCTGGCAGACAGAGGCCGTCGTAACAACTTGGTTGTGTTTGGTATTCCTGAGGGCTTTGAAGAAACTGATGCAGATGTAACAAAAGAGTGTGCTGACTGATCTTCTTGGAAACCGTATGGGTGTTAAGGTCAGCACAATTGAACGAGTTCACAGACTTGGGAAAAAGAGCGCGAACAGGGAAAGACCAATTATCTTAAAGTTTCATGACTATAAGGATAAGCTCGAACTGTTTAGAAACTGCAAAAAATTAAAAGGAACCAAAATATCGGTATCTAACGACTATTCGCCGGTCACTTTAAGAAGGCGAAAGCAAATATGGGAGAGAGCGAGAAGTGACGAAGCCAAGGGGTGTACTTAAGGCCTGTTCACGACAAGATTGGGATTGATAAGGAAATGTATTCGTGGGACGACGAAAGAAATTGTAGAATAAAACTTGCCACCGGGCTGCAAAACAAGAAACGCACGAATGACGACCAAATAAAGGAAACAAAGATTTGAAGCTGATCAATGTTAACGCACGGAGTCTTGTAAATAATGTGGGGGAACTAGAACACTTGCTTATTCATTACGGTCCTGATGTGGTTATTGTAACTGAAACTTGGTTGCGTCCTGAGATAACAGCTAGTGAACTGCTCCCGCCAAACTATAAAATGATACGTAATGACCGCGCGGCACGTGGCGGAGGAGTTGCTATAATACTGAAAGAAAGTATTGACTTCGTTCGAATGCCAGATATCCCAGATAACGAAAGTGTCCTGGAGCAAAATAAACTTTCTTGGCGCTTCTTTTATCATGGGAGCCGTCTACAGGACCCCGAATTCCCCTGTTTCTTTCTTGGAGGCCATTCAGGATTATTTAACGGATAACACTGAAGCGAACTCCCACGTTATTATTGCCGGAGATTTTAATCTTCCAGAAATTAATTTGGATAAGCTAGAAATATGACAAACTGATGTAAGAAGCTCTGAAGTTCTCCTGGATATCGCATTTGGAAATGGACTTGTACAGATTGTGAGCGAGAGCACGAGGTGTGGATCATTGCTTGATCGTATATTTGTTAATAGCCACGCATCAGAATACTCAATTTCAGTGGAGGATGGACTATCGGACCATAAGCTTGTGTTCTTATGCATGAAAGACACCTTACCGCAACACAATATTAGAAAACCGCCCATCTGCGTATGGGACCTCAGTAGAGCTGATGACGTAAGCGTTTTGGATTACGTAGAGATATCTTTGTATACATTTCATGGGGCGATGGATGTCAATTGTTTGTGGCTTCGTTTTAAAAGTTTTGTCAATTATTGTTTACAACACATTGTTCCGAAAAGACAAAAATGTTGTGCGGAAACATAACCTCTGGATAAACCGTGAAATTATTCAGCTAAAACGGAAAATAAAACGAAAGCGAAAAAGAAGACGAGAGATCAAAACGAGGTTACCTGTCTCTCACGGACCCTGAAAAATAAGTTAACACAGGTAAAGGAAAGATACTACACAGAAAACCTAACTCAATTCATGAAAACTTCGCCGCGAAGGTTTTGGCGTCACCTCGCCCCATCCCGAGATTCGTTAAAATATTTGCAAGTGAACAATGAAATTATTACCGACCATGGTGAGATGGCATCTCGATATAATGCCTTTTTCACTCGGTATTTCTTGACTCGCATTGTAACATACCGTCTCTGGAAAGTGCCTCTGTGGAAACGTCTCAGACTGATTTTAGCCTCTGTATATGACAGCAAGGTATTTTTTCTCTTTTATTAAACCTTGATAGTAAGAAGTCTGAAGGCCCCGACAATATTCCTAACGAATTTTGAAACGGTATGCGGAATGGGTGTCTGAATACCTGACAATCATATTTCGTGCATCTTTGGATTAACATGTTCTTCCCACCGATTGGCTAAATGCTAGAGTCACACCTGTGTATAAATCTGGCAACAGGTATAACGTTGAAAATTACCGACCAATTTCTCTTACTTGTGTCTGCTGTAAGATACTAGAGCATGTGTTATCAGCTTATCTTTTTGATTACTTTGAGAACTTGGGAGCTTTTAATCCCAACCAGCACGGATTCCGGCGGAGGCTTTCGACAGTCACACAACTGACACAAACTCTACACGATTTCACGACTTCGCTGGATGAAAGGGGCCAGACGGGCGCAATCTGTCTGGACCTTTCAAGGGCTTTCGACCGCGTTCCCCATGCACAACTTATCCAGAAGCTAAAAGACGCCAGCATAAATTTAAACGTACTGATATGGATCACGGCTTACCTCACCAACCGTACTCAATTTGTCGAAGTTAGCGGTGCTAGATCAGCTACATTAAAAGTCACGTCCGGGGTTCCCCAGGGATCCGTGCTGGGACCCGTATTATTCTTAAGTTATATTAACGAGATCGCAGACAACCTTGCCCCTGAAGTTACCGCCCGATTATTCGCTGACGACTGCCTAATTTACTCTATAATTACATGTCCTGAGGATCAAATATCTTTGAATGAAGCATTAAATACCATAAATGAGTGGTGCAAGCGGTCGGAAATGCAAATTAACCCAACAAAAGCTGTATTCTCAAGGATTACAAACAAGATTAAAAACGTTCTTGCTTATAACTACGAACTGGACGATAAACCATTAACGTCCGTCAGCAATTTTCAATACCTGGGTGTAACCGTATCGAGCGATAATAATTGGACATTTTATGTTGACAATGTTGCGAGCTCTGCAGAAAGAAAATTGTGGTTTTAAGACGTAACCTTAAATTAGCGACAGAGCAAGTAAAACTTACAGCTTATTTAACTTTGTACGCCCAGTCTTAGAATACGCAAGTGCCGTGTGGGACCCATACAGAAAAAAACCAAATTGAAAATTAGAAAAGGTGCAAAAAAGAGCTGCCAGATTTATCACAGCACAATACCGAAGGACTCAGTCTGTCACTGCGATGCTTACTCATCTCAACTTGCAATCACTAGCAGAGCGTCGTAAAGTGGCTAGACTAAATTTTTTTGATTTGATCCAAAAAATAGTCTCAACATAGACTCACTGCGATATTTAAAGGCTCGTTCTACTAGGGGACTTAGAAGAAATCACAATAAAATGATGATGCCAATGAAAGCGCGAATCGATCCTTTTAAATATTCCTTCTTTCCACGGACTCTAGATGAGTGCCTGCCCCAAGATGTTTTTGAAGGTGACACCGTTGAGGGTTTTGAAGCCCTCCTGAGAAGTCTCGCCCAACAAAAAAGATCTAATTATTTACTTGTTTATTTATTTTGTGTGTGTGTTTTTTTGTTTTCTTTGTTTGCCTATATTTTTAATGCATTATTGTGCTGAAACAATCATGAAATGTATTGTTCGTGGAATTGTGCGTTAAAAAGTGGTTGCTTTACCAATATCCCACTCCTGTAACGGCCTGTAGGCCAACAGTATGAATAAATAAAAATAAAAAAATAAAAAAATTACATTAGCCAGTATCACCTCTTATTCCCTTTGTTGCCCCATCATCTCTGGCTCAAAAAATGAAATGTTCACTCGCTGCGTCACTCAAGGAGCAGCTATTAGCTGCACGAGTCGTGCCCGGGATCATCGAAATGATAACTGCGTCTTTCGATGGGCCCGCAGAACAAGGGCGCATGCTAGCGAACGCCTTGTCCCGACACGCAGCTATGTTTACCGAGAGACCGGGGCTTACAACTGTTTTGCAACATAGGATAGATACGGAGAGGCTAGGCCGTTGGTTTGTTATCCTAGGCCACTAAGTGTACATAAACAGGCTCTCCTAGGCACGGCTCTCGAGGAGATGCTAGCGGCGCGGCCATAGCAGAATCCCTGTGTGTTTCCAGCAGTTTTGGTGCCAAAGAAAGGCGGCACAGCGCTCCTCTGTGTTGATTATCAAAGACTTAATAAAATCTTTAGAAGGGACGCGTATCCTTCCCCTCTATTGAGTCTATAACGTATTCGCTGGGGGGCGCGAGGATTTTCACCCCGCTGGATTGTAGCAGGGTTTTTCTCCACATCCAGGTGGCACCAGACGATGTCCAAAAGACGGCATTCACCTGTTACATAGGATTAATTGAGTTTACTCGTCTTCCGTTTGGATTGTCGAACTCGCTGTCGAGTTTCCGACGGCTCATGGACACCGTGCTGGGTGATGCGAAATTTAACTTTGCTATGGCCTACATGGACGACATTGTGGTATTCTCCAAGTCGTTCAAAGAGCACCTAACTCATCTCAAGATTGTCTTAAGTCGAATGAGGGAGGCCGGTCTAACAATTAACCCCAAAAAGGTGCAGTTGGCACCATCAAGGGTAAATCTCTTAGGCTTTGTCATGAACAACGGTACCTTGAAGCCGAACGATGATAAATGGAGGGCCATTCTCTATTATACACCACCGCACAATATAAAGAGCTTTCAAAGGTTTCTGGGGATGGTTGGCTTTTACCATCAGTTCATCCCAATGTGCGCGGAGGTGGCGCGGCCATTGAATCTGCTGCTCCAAAAAGGCTCGAGGAGGGTCTGGGGTCGAGAGCAAGCGGCTGAATTCTCTTCTCTTGCGAGGGCAATAGCAAACACCGCTAGCCTTCGCTTACCATATCTGAATCGGCATTTCGTTGTACAGACGGATACGAGCAACTACGGTGTCGGAGCGGTATTGCTACAGGAGCCTGATGGACAGTTGCGCCCTGTGGCCTTCGCTAGTCAAACGCTCACACCGGAGGGACGCCGCTAAAGCGTGACGGAAAAGGAGGGGTTGGCCGTCATGTTTGCTCTGAAGAAGTTCAACCTCTATTTAGATGGCACGACTTTCGTTATTCAGACTGATCAAGCAGCACCTACCTGGATCCAGCTGCTAAAAGAGCCGGTGGAAAGGCTGGCTTGCTGGGTACTAACCTTGCAGCGCTACTCGTACACGGTTGAGTACCCAAAGGGCTCGACCAACAGGAACGCAGACGCGCTCTCTCGGACACCCCAGGATAATGGTTGGGAGGAGGTGACGCAACCAGGGAGTAATAAGGAGCGCGGGGAAAACATAAGAATGTCTCCGGGTGCAGGGGTGAGCTCCCTCACGGACGGTTAAAAGGCGAGATGAAGCAACCGACACTCGTAGCAGCTTTAGCGCGCTGTCCGAGGGAGCAAAGGATTGTCGCTTGGGGTGAAGTTATCAGCAAGAAGCTTGCCAAGGCTCAGAAAGCAGATAGTTTTTTTCAGCGTATGTTCGGAAAACTTGCGGAAATTCCGGTTGACACTGGGAAGGCTGGCGGGTGAGTTATTGAGCCATTTGATTCATATATGCTAGACGAAGACGGCTTATTACTTACTACATCCCAGCGATCGATAAAGCGGAGGGTAATGGGTCTCAATTCAGTGTTGTGACTACCAGGAGCTATGGAGGAAGTTTATCGGGTACTTCCACCACTCGGCTCTAGCAGGTCATGGCAGTGGCAGCAAGATTTTTCATAAGTTATGCCGCGCCGCGACCTGGCCGGGGATGAGGCCGGACGCACTCCAGTACGCCCGCAGCTGTCGAGCCTGCCAGAAAGCAAAGCCCAGAGGGGGGAAGCCTCCGGGTTAGATGCATTTGATGCAGTTGATGGAGAGTCACTACCCGTGGAGAAAATCGCTTGCGACATAATTTGCCCACTGCCGAGAAGTCCGCGGGGAAACCAGTACCTCTTTGTTATTACCGACTATTTCTCAAGGTGGGCAGAGTTGTACCCCCGAGGAAGCATTGTTTCAAATAAGATCCGGAAAAAGGTGCTATATACTTTCCTGCGCTTCGGCACACCCAGGTGTCTCATTAGTGAGAACACTAGTCATTCTACTATTAAAGTGTTCGTGCAGTCCTGCTTGGCGCTGAACATAAAGCACAAGGGGACGACTTTTCCAAGCCAATATCACTGAGCGAGTGAATCGGAATGTCAATTGCATACTGATCGCGCTAACGGAGAGACACCGAGACTGGGATAGGCACATCGCCGAGATGAATTTTGCCATTCAGAGTATCGTGAACAGATCGACTGGTTCTACGCCAGCGTTCATGAACCTGGGTAAAGAGATACCGTCGCCGCTAGAGAACGGGTTACGCAGCACTTAAGGAACAGCAGGACGCCCGTTCTCTAGGTACGCGGAAGAGCTAACGAACCGATTGTCTGGGGCGTTGCATGACGCTAGAGAGGACCTCGATGCCGCAAAGACCGAACAAGCGGCGCAGTATGACAAAAGTCATTGGCACTTGGAATTCAAAGTTGGTTACTTGGTCCTGAGAAGAGCCCACCCTCTGAGTAACGCAGCTAGCGGTTTTGCTGCATTGCTTGGTTAGAGATGGGAAGGGCCCTTTGAGGTGAAGACGCGAATATCGTTGCTTACTGATAAGCCTGGTTCACATGCAGCGATTTTGGCTCTAGAGCGGCGCGATTTCTGCCGTCGCAGCGCTCGTGCCGCCCAATCGCAGGTGCTGGCCAGAGCGCCGCGACGGCAGAAATCGCGCCGCTCTAGGGCCAAAACCGCTGCATGTGAAACACGCTATAGACTCGCTCGGCGTGATACAATTGAGGACTCTGGTACAGTTCACAACGCTGACTTGAAAGCGTACTAGGTTACCGCCACCGCCACGCCCTCTGGCAAAAAGTATTTCATTTTTCGCATTTCTAACAGCGTTCTTTCTGCACATATTGCCTCCCTGGAATACGGGCCACTTCGTTTCCCACGCAGCTCGGGGTGGCCGATCATGGAGGCGATGGCAACGGGGATGGCCGAACGGCGGACCTGGGCAACGCCTTCGTGGCACAGGACAAGCTAGTCCGCAACAACATTGTGGCACGGGGCAAGCCCGTTGGCAGCAGCACCGCGGCACAGGGTGGGCCTGTCCGTGACAGCACCTCTCCAGAACGAGGCACGTCCGTCTGCGATGGAGAAACCTGCCGGGAATAGGTCCCCCTGCCACACCGTGGCCACGTGGTTGACGTGTGGAGGAGAGGCCATTCACTTCGCCTCTCGCCTGCGTTGGAAACATCAACCAAGGCCAACGCCCGGACAGCCCGACCACGAAGTCCAGCACCCGTTCCGTGGTCAGAAGTGGCCGTTGGTGCCACGCATTTTGGGAATGCCGCTTACTTGCAGGCTGTCTGAGGTCCTCTTGTGTTTTGTTCTGTTCTGACATATATGGCGGAATCGCAGCTGGCTGAATCACATTCATAGCGCCGATTTCATTTGGATCTCAGTATATATGTTTGCAAGTTCGGCCACAGGGCGCCGCCGTCTTTCTCAGTTGAGGTGCACTTAGACGTGTCATAATCCTATTACGACACCTCAGCAAGCCGTCATAATCAGATTATGACGCGCGCCCAAGCAAGCCCCAACTGAGTAAGGTGGCGGCGCCCTGTGGCCATACTTGCAAACGTGTATAAGGAGTATTCGTTCAATGACGGCCATAGCTGTGCGCGCGACTGCAGCGCGTGTGCTGATGGCGAGCTTCCACGCTTTTTTTTTTTTTAATGTGCATTCCACAGCATCAAGATTGCCGGTCTTAGCAGCCTATTAATGTGAGCTCCTTCTTAGCATGCGCTATTAGCCCCGTGCGAGACCGATAGCGTCGCTGTGGTGGGCCTTCCACGATCGGCCGAGTGCTGACTATGATGTCGGAAGGGGGATTTATCATCGACGGAAATAAGACGAATGAAAGAACTTTAATTTTGACGGTGTTGGCAGTGTTCCTTTGAGAGCGCAATTATTTCCAGCTTCCACCATGCTAATAACAAACACCATCGAACTTGTTGTTTGCAAGGTAATGACGTCACAAGGGGGAACCACAAGAGGGCGCCACGAAAACATCTCGCCGCTAATAAACAGCGCCCTCAAATATGGCGTACAATTTATACTCTCGATGGACTTTTCTAAAAAAGGGCTCTTCAATCCTTGCTAGTTCCAATTTCAATGCTCGTTCGTATGGCGCGTGATTTGCCCGCTCTCCGAAGCGACGGACATGCGCATCCTGCGCCGATGAGACCGCACGCTGAGCTGAGGATTTGGAACTATTATAATCTTGTATACTTTGTCTCATCCGGTGCAGCCAAAGCTGCTGGCGTAAGCATTAGGTTTCGTGTCTCAGATAATTTGCACGTGATATCGCGCAAACTATATATTAGATAAAGCCACGCACTCGCGCCAGCAGCTTTGACAGCGGTGTATACTAAGTAAGAAATACAGCATGGGTATTCAGGCATGCATAATGACGCAAAGTGAAACGCGCGCAAAAGCAGCTCCGCTGCATCCACCACCTCGCGAGCGTTCTGACATCTCTGGTTCGTTTATGGCTAGAAACCAGGCATTTACCACCATACCGTCTGGCGCCATCTCTGTCTCTCGCGTGGCGTTCGAAGCGGAACACAATGGCAAAGGCACATCAAGCTGTTCTTCAGCACGTGTCGTCATGTGCATCTGATATTTAGTTACTGCGACGTGCCGAAAGTGAATGAAAAAGTTTTGACGTTGAATACTAAACTTAAGGTAAGTCTATCAATTGAATGCTGTGGAAAATTTAATATCAAAGGTTTTTTTCTAATTTAATAATTTTTTATTTTTATTAGTTGGTGTGATTCTTTTTGCAGCCGAAAAATAACAATTTAAAGCTTTTTTTTATAATATAGTACAACAGTTTTCTTTACAGTGAATTGCTTACTTTTTTATACAGTATGTTCAACAATTCATTCAGATAGTCTAATATTGACGTTCGAGCTTTTTAATGGGAGGACATTTTTTTTTAATAAATCATAGTAAGGTTCCTTAGAAACTGAATACCAATGACTAAAAGTAAACACAATATCGCGACATTACAGTACAGCTAAGTAAGGGGGATCGGTGGCCGAGTGGGCTAGCGCACACCAGCTCCGAGTATGTGGAGCGGAAGCTCGCGCTGCAGAAGCCAGGGATCCTGTCTTCGATCCCCACGACTGCCCGTTTCGATCTGGATGAGCATCGCACCGGCGTGGGGTCGTGTACCACTACTGCCTGGTGCACATTAAAGACTCCATGTTAGCAGTTGTACTGAACTAGCTAAATTGCTCATCTACAGCGAGTGACTCGTCGGAACATTGAGCTAGCTGACCAACTACGCGCTGTCTACATATCCACTAGTGATGGGCCGATCTTTTGCCGAATCGAAAGTTCGGCGCCGAATCTCGGGATTCGGCAAAGCCGAACTTTTTCCGAACTTTTCTAAAGATTCGGCCAAAATACATTGTTACCAGACTTAACGTTGATATTTCGTTTTTTTCTGGCGAAAAAGGGTTTTATGTTTATTTTTTATCAACTTATATGCAACATCTAATGCATATTGACATAGTTATTACTGAATAAGGTGATACTCTACAAGATAATTGCATCGGTGTCGTTTTTGTGTGTTTACTGGCGATTTGATTGACTCCTTGCAGAAGTGGCGTGACAACGAGGTTGGGTGGAAGCGAGCGTGGCGAATCACGCTACGAGAGTTTCGGTTTTGAGGCATCATGCATCAGCGCGAGCCTGCATGTGTGTGTACATTGTTAAAATGAAGGCAATAACGCTGCGTTCTTGCTTTCTCTGGAAGTCACCGTTTTGTGCGCGAAAACGTATGCAACGGTTGCTGAGCCCTCACCAGAAGAGATAATAATAATTTTGTAAATATGCATGTTTTTTTTAATTTGAGTCACTTGACCTCAGCTTTGCATAAAGTGTGCTTCCCATATTTGCAACGTCTCGTTTTTAACCTTTAAAATGCCACTTTCTGGTGTTAGGACACACACGAACGTTTCGGAAGATTGGGAGAGTTAGGAATGTCAAATGTGCAAGTTTTATGCAGGTACAGGAAAATCGCGAAATAACAATAATTGAAAAAGCAATATTATTTTGTTTTGGAACACACTACTCCTGAGCCGAAAACAGAATTGTTATAATTGCGAGGAGTGCTTTAAAGTAGTTGCCGGCCAATGTTTCAATGTTTCAGAATGCACCGCATCATTTGTCACTTGCGCAGTCGACTGCGTAAATTACTGGTCCATCTTCTATTCTTGAGGCAGAAAATATTGGAGAACCACACTCGCTCACAAACGCACAGTTACCGTGTTGCCTACTCCACATGGCGTCGTAACCGCTGGTTGTACTACACTCCACGATGGTAACCGCACGACTGCGCGGCGTCCATTTGCAATCCATGGCTCCGTCGCGTCCTCGCGCGTGCGCAGACGTTTGCCGAATTCTTGCCGAATCTTTGCCGAACTTTGCTTCAAAAGTTCGGCATTTGCCGAACTTTGCCGAATCTGAAGTTCCGCAGATTCGGTCCATCGCTAATATCCACACAACCCTTATTATTACAGCTAAATAACAACTATTTACTTTGACATTATTTTATGACTCCAGAAAGCTTAAGAACGAATGTTTTAAACAAGCAAAAAGGAAAAAAAACACGGCGAGAACAGTGGGGTTGCACTTTTGCGCATATGGCTGATTTTCTCCAGCGCCAAATATTTTGCAGCACCTTTCACGAAAAGCAAGTTCTTTTGGCCATCCGTTTGCAGACGTTCCGCCCGGGACATGGGGATAAGGTCTCAAATTCCCTGGGATGTTTCTCACTTAACACAACGTTACTGGCGCTATTGAATCAGACGCCATGCAGGTCCCAGTGCAAGTTCATGCTGCCAGCGCCGCAGCACGTTTACTTCTTTACTTCACAACACTTATTCCCCTCTCACAAGAAGTAGCGAAAAATACATTAATAAAAAATATGCAGAATACATGCATGGCAAAATGTTTGTTAAAACCAAAACAAAACTGAATTACCAGTTTGAGTTAAGCTAGTTGGTACATGTCTCTGAGGAAACAGCTTGAACAGTAAACACTTGCACACAGGCAGGACAGGACATACGCAGGAAAAAGAAGTATTAAATAGTTGATAGTCAGCTCTGTGTATGTCCTGTCCTGTCTGTGTGCAAGTGTTTAATGTTCAAGTTGTTTCCTCGAAAACAAAAACAAAAACAAAATATGCAGAAATATTGCACGGCAAAATGTTCATCCACTGCTAAGGGCGAAAACCGCACCACGGCCTTTTGCGCTCGAGTACCTCGACGCACGTGGCGGTCTATTTCGAGGTATGCTGATGCAACCCGTAGTCGAGGCTGTAGTGTCAGTAGTGTCCGGATTGACTGCGAGGCCAGTAGTCACACTAGGCTGGGCGGCTTGGTGCATTATCGTCGCCAGAAATTGCAGCTGAATTTGTGCCCACATTTGGAGAGATTACCGTCCTCGAGGTTGTGTTGTCAGCAGCGTTTGTTCCTACAGGGGGCTGGTTGACACTTGCTGTGCATGGGCGAGCCGTTAATGGAAGTTCAGAGCTTCAAGTAGAACTGTGGAGTCTCGGTGCTATGAGGAGGGTATCGTGGTGCCTTGTCCACACACTGCCATCTGGCAGTTGCAGCGTCGACGCAAATTACTGGTCAGACTCCACATTAGCAGGCGCCCGCCTAGGACCGGGTCGGAAATTCCGAGGAGACTGGCATTCCGGGCTCAATATTCGTGACCCTCGAGTGCGGTTCATTTTTGCGCACGTCCTGCTGGAGCTGTTTTAGATTCACCGTAGTCCGGAGATCAGGTCGCAGCAAGCCCAGCGGAGTCTTAAGCTTCCGACCCATCAAAGGTTCAGCAGGACTACAGCCCGTCTCTTCATGCGGCGTCGTCCTGTATGACAGCAGCAGTCTGGCTATTTGCGTATGAAAGTCCCCTGATCAGGCCTTCTTCAAATTCTGTTTAATCGTCTGCACTGCATGCTCGGCCGCTCTATCGGACGCGGGATGGTACGAGGGCACCAGCACTTGTCTTTTGCTACTTCTTCCGTAAGAATGTCTTGAATTATTTGCTCACAAATGCCGGGCCATTGTATGATACAACTAAATCCGGCAGCTCCTGAATAGCAAACATCTTCCGCAGAAAATCAACTGTCACAGACGTCGAGCATGTGCTTACGGGAAATACCTCGATCCATATAAAATAAGCATCGACAGCAATGAACGGGTAGGCGTTTCTCAGGGGTCCACCAAAATCTACATGCAGTCGAGACCACGACCTTTTCGGAAATAGCCATGGCCTCACTGGTACCGATCTTGGCGCTCAATGATGTTTTTGGCAGGTTTGGCATGCCTCCACTTCCGCCGTGATGTCCTCATACACTACAAATATTGCAGGTAGAGGAATTAAGGGAATATGAAGTTTTATTGAAGTATTATTATACCAACGATTTCAAGTATAAAGTAAACAGACAAAAACATCTCAGACATTCTGAAACCTTTTCTATTCCTATGGTATACACAAATTACGGGAGGCGTTTAAGAAAATATTATATTCCTTTCAACTTTAATAAACTTCTGGAAGAATTGTTCGACCTGCCGTCTCCGAAAGACGCGAAACAGAAATTAAAGAAGTGGGGCTCTCGTCATCTTTAGGTGTATACGTACTGTTCTTTCTTTTCTGTCCAATTTTCCTGTGTTAACAATGTATATATAGCCTGTTCTTGGCAAAAATGTTTGTGTCATCATTGTTTTACTTATTATGAGCACTCTGTTGGGTTGCCACTGTCCCGCACACAAGCACTTGCGCGCTTATGAGGGCCTTTGATCACAATTATGTACACGAATTGCTCAATAAACGATTTATTATTAATATTATTATCCAGAGCTGGCCACTATACATGGTTTCGCGCCACTGCTTTTATTTCCGAGACTCCTGGGTGACTTTCGTGAAGCAACTGGAGCACATATGCCTGTAAAGACGTGTGAACTACCACTCGGCTTCCCAGTAAATACAATAACTCTACACTCATCTCTTGGAACCGTGCTTCGTATGGCTTCCACGGCTGTACGGGCGGCTTTTGTCCAGTCCACAATGCTGCTCGCAGTTGTAGCAAGCACGGACCGCTGCTCATAGCTGCTGCAACCGTGTGCGCTGACAATACTTTGGGTAGAATCCATGGAGCATGAACACCTCTGAGGGGCATTCGACCTGGAATTCACTTGTAGGCAAGGACAGCCGACTCACTCCGTCTACGTGAGGAATCTGTCCACCAGGCTTGTACTTCCAGGTGAAATCGTGCCCCGACAAGAATATTGCCCAGCGTAAGATGCGTGGCGAACATGTCTGGGGAATGGGCTTATCAGCTGCCAACAGCAACAGTAGTGGTTTATGTTTAGTCGCCGCCTCAAACGAACGCCTCTAAAGGTACTGCTTGAAACGTGTCACTCCGAACACCATAGCAAGCACCTCCTTGTCAAGCTGGCTGTAGTTTTACTCGGAATCAATTAGGCTCCGCGGCGCAAATGCGATAGGTGTCGCTTTTCTTGAAGCCTCCTTCTGCGCAAGAACCGCACCGAGACCGTCCGGAGATGCGTCCATGTCCAAGACAGTATTCTTTTTTTGGGTCCAAACGGGCCAACGCTTGTGCTGATGGCAGCAGAGAGTTACTCTGGGAGAGAGCCTCCTCTTCAGTTGACGTCCAGATCCATTGTACGTCCGGAACCACCAGACAATTCCGCGGGTGCTGTACTGCAGAAAGTCGGGGAATGAACTTGCGATAGAAATTAATAAGGGAGCGGTAGCTTTGGAGGCTCTTCACGTCCTGTGGTCGTGGAGCCATGAGGACAGCCTCGACATTCGTAGGCCAGGGATGCAACCCTTTGCGAGTAAAAACGTGCCCTAAACACTCCACACGCTCTTTCATGAACTCGCGCTTGGCTAGCTTCAAACGAAGGCCGGCCTCCTGAGGGCGCCCTGAGACCCGGCACACATTCTTCCAGTGATCTTCGTCACGTGCGCCGGACACAAGAATGTCCTCTAAATAGACCGCCACGTGCGGCAGATCGGCCAGGATGTTGTCCATTTCTCGCTGGAACAAGGCAGGGGCGGACACACGCCAATCGGAAGCCTTGTAATCTTGAACAGGCCTTTCGCAGTGTCGATCGGGACCAATTCTTGTGACTGTGCATCCAGCTGGACTTGTCAATAGGCGTCCATTAAGTCGTGCATTATAAACTTCGCCACGTCGCTCAGTTTCGCGAAGAGCTCCTCAATCCTAGGAATCGAATAGCTTTCGCTCATCGCCGCTGGATTGGTAGTGATCTTGAAGTCGCCACAAAAGCGTAAGCGGCCATCTTGTTTGACCTACGGGAACTACGGGTGCTGCACCCGCTGTGACGTCTTAAAGGCCTGTTCACACATGTAGCGGAGCGCTACAGGCATAGCGCTAAACTCGCGCTAAGCGCGTGCTGACCGGAGCGTTCACCAGCTTTGTATCGCACCGCCAAAACTGTTGCTCGTGGCAGGCGATAAGTAGCTGACGGCACGTGAGGAGCGCTACATCAGCGCTTCGCTCCATGTGAGAACCGGCCTTTAAGGGGCATATGATGCCGTCGCGCTGCATATGCTGCAGTTCCTCTACTACTCTGTCTCGGAGTGCGAATGGCAATGGTCGTGTTCTAAAAAGCTTCAGACTTGACCTTTCTTCAGAATGACCTTTGACGACCAAATGTGGTCTGTTTCAAGTGCTTCTAAAAACACTTCACTGAATGGTTCGACTAGGCTTATGACAAAACGGACAGAATTTGCCCCCTCAGACTTCGATAGAGTAATCTTGAATGCTTCCATCCAGTCTGCCCAGCGGTGTCGGACAAGTCCCCTTTACCACAAACAACAGCAGTGTCGACTCACGTGTTCCCACCTTTGCTGCTGCAGTAATCTTCCCCAGACCCAATGAGAGCTCTCCCAAATGGCTCTTCAGTCTCACTTCGGAGTGTTCTTATGGCATTCCAGGAAACACAGCATTGAACCTTTGCTGACCTATGATGGAAACGCTGGAGCCGATGTCCAGCTCCATGACAAGTGGCACGTCGCTCACAAAGGCTTTAATCTGCATGGGCCCGGGGTCCCTGGTTTCGTTGGTGCGAGCAGACTTCATAACAGCGAGTATGTTGCTATCCCGCAGCTTGTCAGAAATACGGCCAATTTTTTTTTTTTTTCTCAGCAACATCACTGGCCAGAAATACAGAAGAGCACGCTCCTGGTATTCCGCGCACTCAGATGTACTTGCATCAAACGCTTCCATCTTCCCACATCTTGTCAGGTACCGCTCCCCTGTATCTACGTCGCCGCACTGCGTGAATATATTACAGTGTATCTCTCGTCGCCAGTTGTCATATTCGAACCAGACGCCATGCAAGTCCCATTGGAAGTGCATGCGCGCTTCAGCACGTTTGTTTAATTCTTCACTTCACAACATACTCCATCTCAAAAACATCTGCAGTGCAGACAAAAGCATGGGCACGAGCGCGTGGCTTTGGGTCATGTCTTTTACGCTCGAGCTCTTGTGCAGATGAAAACATTCTACTGAGCTAGGCTCACGCGCCTGTGCCTTTGTCTTCCCTGCAAATATTGGGAAATATTGTTCACCAAAATCAAACTCTACACCAGTGACTCTCAAATGGGGGTCCGCAGACTTTTTGGGGTCCACGTATTCATTCTAGGGAAACGCAAAGCCCAGCCTCATTAAGGCTGAACTCCATGGGACGAATTATGTGACGAATAACTGGCGAACGCCGCCCGGCGGCTTTTGCTCTGCGCGTGGAATCAACACAGTGGCTGCTACGTCGCGCGCAAAGTGAGCATGCTGTCGGGCGGCGTTCGCCAGTTATTCGTCACATAATTCGTCCCATGGAGTTCAGCCTTTAGTCAACCCGCGGCAATAAAACTTGTCTTTTCTCAGTATAAGGAGAAACGTTTTGATTTTTAGGTTAGTTTTCTCATGTATATTTGAACAAGAAAAATCTACCTTCACACTATCCCTTAATTATATCCATTTAATAAATGACTATTATGATCAACCCATACCTCTCCCTTCCCCTCACCACGATCGAGGTCCTTCTTCACCTCCGCCGATCCACAAGGGGTCCGCGAAACATCAATTAGCGGCGAGATGTTTTGGTGGTGCCCTCCTATGGTTCCCCCTTGTGACGTCATTACCTTGCAAACAACAAGTTCGATGGTGTTTGTAAATAGCATGGTGGAAGCTTGAAATCATTGCGCTCTCAAAGGAACACTGCCAACACTGTCAAAATTAAAGTTTTTTCGTTCCTCTTATTTCCGTCGATGATGAATCCTTTTCTGACGTCGTAGTCAGCGTTCGGCCAATCGTGGAAGGCCGACCACAGCGACGCTTTCGGTCGGGCACGTCGCCAATAGTTGAGAATCACTGCTCTATACGATTACAGCGCAGCCCTTTAGCGGTGGGTAAAAACGTGAACGTTGCTTAATAAAGCTACTGCGAGATGGCGCAGAGAGATGGCGGCACCTAAAGCTCTTGGATAGATGCTTTCAGGCAGCTGTGCATGGGTGCCGCCATAAGCGACCATGCAGTTTTTGTTTCCTCTTATTACATTTACTTCACTTAATCATTACGATAGCAGGACTCATCATTGTCCATTTAGGTGCTACCCTTTCCCTCTCCCTAGCCAAGGCCTTTGAGGAAGCTCGTCGACACCCGCTTCAAAGGCTCGGAATCTCCGTAAGACAAGAAAAGGCCGGCAAATAGCGGCTCAATCTGGAGCGTGTTTAAAGCGTCTATAGAGGCTTTTAACACGCGCCCAATTGAGCCGCCATTGCCAGCCGCCTCTTGACTTACCGAGATGCCGAGGCACTGAAGCGGAAACTGACGAGCCTCCACAAAGGCCTATGCTGGGGAGAAGGACACAGTAACACCTAAAGTGGCACTAACCTGTCTTGCTGTGACACTGATGAGGTGAAGCGAGCGGACAAAGAGGGAAAAATAACTGAAGGTCGGTTATGGTGGCGCCCATACACAGCTGCTGCGAAGCATATGTCGGCTCCGTACGGGAGTCAGAGTTGTGCGTCTGTTTTCTACGTGCCGCCACGCCGCTATTTGCCGAGATCGATCACGTGAGGAGCAAAGAATCCTACGCTGAAAAGAAAATGTAGCCGTTGCACATGCACCGGCGTATGTTCCCCTGTTTTTACCTCCTTCTCCTCATGTGCTGTTTTCCGTACGCGGCGGCACGCGTGGCGCCGCTATATGCCGAATTCAGTCTCGTGACAGGCCGCAATCGACGGAGCACGGCTCCGTCGATTCCCGAATTACTCAGGATTTCAAGATGGCTAGGCGTGCAACTTTGGCTTGCTTAGGGAGACTATGCAGGAACTCAAAGACAACCGGCCCTTGCGCGATGCGACCGAACCGATACGTGCAGCCGTGCAGTTCCCGGAGTGGCCGCAGCGGAAGAAATGCCGGAGTTCCCATCGCGTCAAGTTCGGTTCTCGTGTACGCATCGGAAACTTTTTGGAAGCAGGATGCTACGGCAGTTTTGCAACTGAGTTGTTCTAGTAAAGTTGACAAGCACGTGACCTCTCTGACCAAGAAACTTATTTGTCGCCGCGTACGTGTAAGCATAGAAACGGACGTTTTCTTTTAGTCTCTTCTTCGTAAAACTTAATAACACAGTTGTGTGCATCACATTGTTGCCGTTGTCTGCAATGCGATCCATAGGATTTGTCATGAAGTTAGAGATATCCGCTGCAACAATTCTTATATGGCGAATATACTATGGACATGAGCAATCCGCGATCAATCGATTTGGGCTCGTGACAGCTTGGACCTGTATTCCGGTTCCCAATAGAAAGTTTCCTAAATCAGTCAAGCATCAATAATAATGCAGAGAATGTAGGACTATGCGCCTCACGTGCTGGTGTCTGCAGCCGTAACTGTTTTAAAACAAATGCCCTTTACAAATTACATCTTGCACGCGCGTTCGTTAATACCTTATTTTGGTTATTAACTTCTAATATTTATATGGTCAAAAAAAACAAAAACGCGTGCGGCGCGTGCACCTATACTTCCAGAATTATCCTTGATCATCGGGTAACTTAGAAATAGGTCTATTGGCGCGAAGGCAGGAATAGTCGAACCTTAGAGGGGACATCATGTTTGGCGAACTTTCGATGTCGTGGCAAAACAGTCACTGTATTCGGCGAGGAGATCAACCAGTTGCCGGCGCTTCGGAGCTGGGAGCCCGGGGTCGATGTCGAGCGGCGGCGGCGTCGTGCTCTCCTGCTGTGACGACGAGGTTTCTTCGGAGATTGCGGTGACCACGGCTGGCGCCTGAAGCTCCTCGACGTAGCCCACGGTGGTACCCTTCGTTAGGTGCTGCGGCTCCTCTCGAAAGTTTGTCACGAGAACAGTTGTACGTCCTTCTTGGAGATCCGTTACGCCTCGTGTGACGCCAATTCCTTTCTCAGGAAGCAGTTGGACGCTGCCTTCCAGAAGAGCTTCACCGTGCATGACTGCGTCGATTATGACGGTGACGAAAACACTTGACCGCGGCGGCCGATTCACATGGTTGGCTATAACTCGAATTGCGGATGACGTCGTGTTGGCATCCACCGGTGGCAGAACAGGCTTTCGCAGCGTCAACTGGTTTGCCCCGAGGTCGATGACGGCGCCATACTCGCAGAGGAAGTCCATTCCGAGGATAACGTCCCTCAAACAGTCTTGCAGAACGACGAACTTGACAGGGCACGTCTCACCGTGGATCTCGACACGAGCAAAAGAACAATAAATAAACATGGAGAAAGAAACGTTTAATGTGGCGAACTTGTGCCAAAAATAAAAGGGTACAGAAAATAATAACAGAGCGTCGCGGGCGTCGAAGTCGGCGTAGAGCGGAGTCAAAGGCTGGGGCGAGACTGACCCCAGCTTGCCACGCGGAGCCGCTTTTGTACACGCGTGGCCTTCTGGAGCATTCGGCGTAGAAAGTCCGGTGCCTAGAACATTCTAACCTCGAATTAGCAAGACGGTTCTCGAATTTACCAGAACGTCAGATTACAGTGTCAACAAAAATGTGTAGCCGCGGCCAGGAATTGAACCCTGGCTTTTCGCGTGGAAGACAAGCGCAATAACCGTTCGGCCACGCGCGCGCTGCCTACTTGGCAAGTTGTGTGCGGCATTACTCCCCCCCCTTTAAAAAGTCCATCGCCCCGATGCAGAACAAAACAAAGTGAGCAAAAAGAACGGCAAGTTAAAGAGTCATTTAGAACACATAAGGTCCACAGTCCTATCGAGCGTAGTATGGCTTCATGCGCACGACGTGGACGACTTCTGGTCGTGGAGGGCGGCGTGATGAAGTCCGTGTTCCCTCGTAGTTCAGATCTCCAAGTCGACGAAGTACCTTGTAGGGTTCAAAGTACCGTTTTAGGAATTTCTCGCTGAGACCGCGTCGTCGTATCGGGGTCCAAACCCACACACGGTCTCCGGGCTTGGAGTGGTCGTCCCGACGACGAAGGTTGTACCGGGTAGCGTCGACACGTTGTGGATCTTCAATTCGGAGTCGGGCGTGAACTTCTTCGGCTCGTTGAGCAACCACTTGGGCGTCGGGGATTCCATCGTCAGCTGGTTCGTGGGGTAGCATCGCGTCGAGCATGGTCGGTACTTTCGTGCCATGCACCAGTTGAAAGGGTGTCACCCCGGTCGTCTCTTGCACGGCCGTGTTGTAGGCAAATGTGACGTACGGCAACACCTCGTCCCATGTCCTGTGCTCCACGTCGACGTACATGGAGATCATGTCGGCGATGGTCTTGTTGAGTCTTTCTGTCAGCCCGTTGGTCTGCGGGTGGTACGCCGTGGTGCGACGATGGCTGGTGTGGCTGAGACGAAGGACTTCCTGTGTCAGCTGGGCCATGAACGAGGATCCACGGTCTGAGATCAAGACTTCGGGAGCGCCGTGCCGGAGGACAATGGACTCGATGAAACACTTGGCGACTTCAACAGCCGTTCCTGATGGAAGGGCTTTTGTCTCGGCGTACCGTGTGAGATAATCGGTTGCGACGATTATCCATCGGTTTCCTTGCGTCGATGGTGGGAGTGGCCCAAGTAAGTCCATTACAATTTGCTAAAACGGGGCAGATGGCGGCGCAATAGGCTGAAGAAGTCCTGCCAGTCTCGTCGGTGGTTTTTTTCGTCGTTGACACTCGTGGCAAGATCGGGTATAGTGGTGCACTGTCTTCGCGAGCTTGGGCCAGTAGTATTTTCTGTACACTTTTATTTTTGGCGCAAGTTCGCCACATTAAACGTTTCTTTCTTCCTGTTCATTTATTGTTCTTTTGGTCACCACCCGTGACATTTGGTAGAGGTGCGGGGTACTCCATTCTATGCCCGTTAATCGTACCCCTCCAACGACATCCCGGCCAAGCGACGTGCTCAGCCCCGGAAGACTACCCCGCACCTCCACCAAATGTCACGAGTGGTGACCAAAAGAACAATAAATAAACAGGGAGAAAGAAACGTTTAATGTGGCGAACTTGTGCCAAAAATAAAAGGGTACAGAAAAAAATAAAAGGGCGTCGCGGGCGTCGAAGTCGGCGTAGAGCAGAGTCGAACGCTGGGGCGAGACTGACCCCAGCTTGCCACGCGGAGACGCTTTTGTACACGCGTGGGCTTCTGGAGCATTCGGCGTAGGAGGTCCGGTGCCTAGAACATTCTAATCTCGAATCAGCAAGACGGTTCTCGAATTTACCAGAACGTCAGATTACAGCGTCAACAAAAATGTGTAGCCGCGGCCAGGAATCGAACCCTGGCTTTTCGCGTGGGAGACAAGCGCGATAACCGTTCGGCCACGCACGCGCTGTCTACTTGGCAAGTTGCGCGCACGGCACTATGCGCCTCACGTGCTGGTGTCTGCAGCCGTAACTGTTTTAAAACAAGTGCCCTTTACAAATTACATCTTGCACGCGCGTTCGTTAATAGAGAGTATTCACTGACGGCCATAGCTGTGTGCTTGGCTGCGGAGCGCGTGCTGAACGCGAGCTTCCACAGTTCTTTCACCACGTGCATTCTGCACCACCAAGATTGCCGGTCTTGGCAGCCTATTAATGCGAGCTCGTTCTGAGCATGCGCTCTAAACAGTGACCTCAAATATGGCGGCCAGTGAATACCTCCTATTAGCCCCGTGCGCGACCGAAAGCGTCGCTGTGGTCGGCCTTCCACGATTGGCCGAACGCTGACTATGACCTCGGAAAGGGGATTTATCATCGACGGAATAAGAGGAATGAAAGAACTTTAATTTTGACGGTGTTGGCAGTGTTCCTTTGAGAGCGCAATGATTTCAAGCTTCCACCCTGCAAATAACAAACAACATCGAACTTGTTGTTTGCAAGGTAATGACGTCACAAGGGGAACCACAGGAGGGCGCCACCAAAACTTCTCGCCGCTAATACCTTATTTTGGTTATTAACCTCTAATATTTATATGGGCAAAAAAAAAAAAACGCGCGCGCGTACCTCCCTTTCCTTCGGAAGCTCTCCGTTTTTTAATTATGATACATCCGCGGTACCCAAAGCACGTCTGCGGTGCCAAAATGACGTCAACCGACCCTAACTTACCCATTGGACACGAGAACTGCGTCAGTCGCACGTATGCGCTCGTCAACAATTATTCCTTCAACGTATATTTTGATTCGCGTTCGTGGCCAATGAGTGTCGTGACGGAACTTATCATCACTTGAGAATGATAAGTTCCATGCTGTGCTTAAAAAGCACGGTGGAAGCTTGGAGTCATCGCACCGATGCCCAAGCATGTCACGACGACGTGATTTCTCAATTCGCCCTTGAGTTGAGGATTCAAGCTAAGAAGGAAGAAGTAGAAAAATCGTTTGATGGCCACTTCAATCAGTAAAACGCGACATGTGCCAAGACATAGCCTCCTTTATACTCACAAAACCTGGAGTTCGATGACGTAGCCATACAGTGCCCGGTCGCGGATTCGGAGCGCGAGGATCTCGTACCACAGAACATTTCTCGGCGGGTACGGTATTCAGCGCACAGCGTTTGCTGCGGCGAGGGTCAAAAACATGTTTTTCAAGCCCGACGAGAAACGAATCGGTAGCCTGAGGAACGGATGAGCACGGGCGGATATTCCATCGCGGGACAAGTGTGTTTCGGTTTCTCGCCACAGCGGGGCGCCCGTTATCTGCCTCTTGTCTACCTCTCTGCCTTTTCCCCTTTTGGTGGCCGTGTCACGTGACGATCTGCCAGCCTTTGTCAGTATAGAGGAGGCTATGACCCTGTGCACTTCCAAGCCCAGATTCGCGGCTAGGATAAACATTGGCGGGATATAATTGGCTCTATATCACATGGCAGCTGTTTTGATTGAGATTTGAGGGGGTGACTGCTGCTCCTTCTTCTAATTGATTTAGCGCGTGCCATTGCATTGAGAAAAAAAAAACTAACGTGTTTTTTTGGGGTATGGATGTCAATAGTCCTTATCTGTAGTTATTGAAAGAAAAAAAATTATTCCATCTTCTTCTCAATTATTTACCACGAGTGGGCGTAGCAATCAACAGTGAACCCTAAATATAAATCAATGACACCGAAAAAAACATTACTTGCCCGATACCAGCGCGACAATCTCACATAAAAAAAAATCTACGCTCTATTCAAGGCTCCTCTTTTACATTGCAGGTTAAAAATCATTTATGTTGAATTCATTGTCTAAGTGTTTTTTCTAGGTAACCATAGATATTGTTTTTAATATGAGGTAACGCTGTGGCCTATTTTGTACACTTGTATACTTTTTTGAGTGTTGTTTGATCAAAAGTAAACACAGGTAGTTTACAAACTAACGTATTCGGTCTGCAAGAATGAGTTCCATCTTTTCTTACGTTGTCACAGCCGGTTGCTATTGCCCGAATTGAAAGCGGACAGAGAAATAATATCTTGAAATTCACGAAGAAATCACAAAATAGCACTATAGCTCTCACAGGCAATCCTTACTACTGAGCTGGAATAGAAGTTGAGGAAAACGACTACCCTTTCAGATTCTCTAATTGAGACACATATGAGAGTGTACAACGACCCATTAAGATTTAGCCATGAGTAACGAAACACGAAGAGTCAAAGGTCCTAAGAATTAATCGCGTTCTGTATTTCTACGCCCGCTAACTTCCGCTCCATATTTAACGCCTGCTTCTAATCAAAATATCCCATTCGAATGCCGGAGAACAATGATGTGCTTACTTACAAAGGCAATGGCTGGTTACGAATGTGCGGCGTCGGTAGGTGTGGGCTCGTGCTGAATGAAGTTATCTCGTTGTCTTTCTCTTACGATTGTTTGCACTTTTTTCTTTCCAAAGAAAAGATCGATAGGTTGATGGTTCTGTTGTATGCATGTTTAGACAGCCAGCATTTAGTCTCATGTGGCGCCTCGTCCCTCAGCTATCAGATGACACATTTAGCCAGAACAGTACAACCGCTAGCCTAGGGTTTCAACACGCACCACGCAATAGTGATACGACAGCACGCCAGTACGAGGCTTTTGCAGATTGTAATGGACAGGGTGGGGATAAAATCTAAGCTTGGGGACTTTTTTGGGGGAATGAAGCAGGAACTATGTCTGGCGGTGCGCTCGCACACATCGAACGCCAATAACAGCTGTTCTCGCGCGGTCTTCACTTCTTTTTGGAAATGACAAAAGAAGTTGTCACCGAGTTTCAGCATCTTTGGTTTCTGCAGCGCGAGCTTTCGCTCCACGCGATCCGGCCTGCGGAGGGGCTACGCTTAAAAAAATTGGGTTGTTTGTATGTTTATTCAGCCTAGAACTTGGTCTGCCTCAACGGGCGACGAGTCTCCCAGCTGTAGATGAGAAATTTAGCCAGTGCAGTACAACTGCTAGCCTGGGGTCTTTAAAGGAGCGATGCAACAATTTTTGTACTTTGCGCAAACACTGCTTAGAACGGATCCCTGACGTTAATGATCTATAAAACACGCGTTCGTTATTCACCCCACGCAGTAGAAGTCCCAGAAAAAAATTAAAGAAAAACGAGCAGCGTTCACCCCCTCAACTCGCAGCCAGGACAAGCGGCCACGCGATCTGGAAGCCGATTATATCCCGCCAATGTTGATCATAGCCACGTGCTGGGGTTGGCAAAGCACAGGGCACGTGCTGAGTTCCAGGCATTGTTATGGCTCGGCTATTGTCGTCGTTGCAGCGATTGGACACGGGCCACTACCCGAATGCTTCTCGAGCCAGTAATTATCACGAGCCCAAATCGAGTGCCCACGCAATGCTCGGGTCCAATCTATGAACCGCATTCGAATATCGTCATATGGGTGTACTGCGATCCCCACGTTACGTCATCAAATTTTTCAAAGGAGTGATTGAATGAAAATGCTCGCTTTTGGGCTTGAAATTACACCGCAACAAAGGAGTTTCTTGACTAGTGGCGTTGCGTGCGAGTATCCTTGAGCCCCACTAGTGCTAGTAAGCTGGTGTAAAGTGAAAAACATTCCAATATAATATCGTTGCACCGCTCCTTTAACGTGCACCACGCAGTAGTGGCACACGACCGCACGCCGGTACGATGCTCATCCAGATCGAAACGGGCAGGGGTTGGGATTGAACCCAGGATCCCCGGGTTCTGCAGCGCGAGCTTTCGCTCTACGTGCTCCGAGCTGGTGTGCGCTAGACCACTCGGCCACCGATTTTTGTTTTTCTTTATTGTCGGCCACCGATCCCCCTGGCTGCGCTTAGCAAACACAAAGATGAAAGCGAACTATCAACCATTTACTGAAACTCTTCTTTTTCATCGACACATAAATTTCGGTCAAGGGGGTGAAAACAAAGAGATGTGCTCAAAGTTCTAGAAAGATGAGTTGTGATTGCCTGGAGCTGAGCTAGTTGATTTTACATGCTTCCAAATGTTTCCAACTTAACGCAGATGGAAAAACGAGGCAGGGCAGAAAAGATACAATGCTGAACGATCAACCATTTAATTAAAATATTTTTTTTTTATCGACACTCATGAATTCGGTACAAGAAGGTGAGAAAAATAACCGCATGTTCCGCAAAGTTTGCGGAGCGAGCTCATGAGCTCTTACGACGACGGCGTCAAGCGGAACAAGATGTCAACACCTGAATTCTTGGTGCTCGGATTCCGGCGAGATTGTGGAACACAGCTATAGCGATCTTCCTTAAAAGGCGCGCAAGCGCCGCCGTCGGTAGCCTACTGAAAATTCGTCAGTGGGGCCAAAGATGATTTCTGAAATGTTTGACATACCAATCAACATTGCTTGACTTAGTTTATATGTCAGTCCAAGTTTTCTAATGGCCCTGGCGTAACCTTTAAGAATTTCTAAAGGGTGTAAGAGACCCGCCATAGCTTTGTGAGAGGCCCTTGGGGTAAGTTCCAATACTTTCAGTGAAACTACAGCGCCCATCAAAATCGTATAACAGATTTGTGCGATATCACGTGATCCTTCAGGGTCATGTGTTTCCTTTCACATATCCATTAAAATGTACACAAAGATTCGTGATGCCTCCTACATGCCTGTCTGATGGTTTTTTGTTAAATGCCCACAACCAAGTACACGTAGAGACTCGGTTGTCCCTATTTGGTTCGACAGCTTTTTTCTACAGCTGCTTTTAACCGGGTTTGACAAACGTTAGACCAGACATGTACACGTTACCCAAAAAAAGTAACTAAATACCGTTACTCGTTACTCGCTCCAAAAGTAACTAAATACGTTACTCGTTACCGATTCTCAAAAGGAACGCGTGAGTTACCTCAAAAGTAGCGAGTTACTTTCCACGTTACTTTGACGACCAAATACACAACTGTTTTTGTTTTATGGTTTATTGTTTTCTTTTTAGTAGTCATTGCCCTTCAGTAACAGCTGCCTGTAGAAGTTTTCATCAGTTATGTTTCCCCGCTTCCTTGAAAATACATCTCCGGCGACGCTGAAGAGTCGTTCTACCGACGCGCTCGAAGGAACGGCAGTGTTGTGCTTCAGGAAGAGCTGGTGAATCTTCGAGAACTGCGCCTTCATTGAGTACAGCGGGTAATGAGTTATGTGCCTTCCCGTGTTTGCAACTTCCGGGTTTACATTCGGTCCGTACCCGTTTCTAGAAGGTTCAACCAACGAACCTGATTGTGCTCGCTGGGTGAAGGACATTCCGAGCTGTAGAGTTCAGTACAGCAACGTTTATCGCTGGACACATCAGTCGAACCGTTCGACTGACGTGTTCAGCGATATACGTTGCAGTACTGTCATACTGGTTAGTTGTTTTTCGGGTTGCCCATCTGCCTTTGTCACAATAGACGCATACTCAGGTTAGAATAAAAACAAGGCCGTTTAAGCGGTGTTGTACACGTTACTCCTCAAAAGTAACGAGATACCGTTACTCGTTACTTGGCCTTCAAAGTAACTAAATACCGTTACTCGTTCCTTTTCCAGAAAAGTAACTAAATACGTTACTCGTTACCGAAAATAGTAACTAGGTACAAGTAACTCGTTAGTTGTAACGCGTTACGTACAGAGCGCGACACTGTTATCGCGAACAAGCGATCGCCGGTTTTTCCAGTTTTTCTCTTTGAAACCAAGGGATGTCACCCAAGTTATTATTACTACAGAAAGAGCTAATTTAGTTCTATAATGTTAGCGATAGCATTTCGTGCTCGCTAATACTATTTAGAAGTAAAATGCAAAAATGCGCCGATGTCGTGTTCGCGCTAACAGTGTCGCGATGTGTACATGTATGCGTTAGACCTTATCGTGTTTTTGAGTTACAACATGCATGTTAAAATCAATGTCTGACATGCCTGTGTGATAGTTGTTTTGTTAAATGCCCACAAACAAGAACACGTAGAGACTCAGTTGTCCCTATTTGGTTTGACAGCTTTTGTCTACAGCTGTTTTTAACCGGGTTTGACAAACGTTAGACCTTATCGTCTTTTTGAGTTACAACATGCATGTAAAAATCAATGTCTGAGTCGGGGACGCCATTGGCAATTTTTTTCCGGGCGACCGCGACACGTTTTGGAGATTAATGAGACATTCCCCCGTCCCTTCCCGTCGTGGCCCTGTTGAGGCCTCACCAAAGGGGAAGCGGGCTCCCACGAGAAAAGCCGTTCTGGAAAGGAGGTTTCACTTTCAGCTTTCATATCTTCCGCCCTTTCCGTCCCTTCCGCCCTTTCCGCGTTGGTACTGGTTTTTTATGCCGAGTCATTGCTCACAAGGGAGAGAAGGCGTGTGGGGAAAGTTTTGGGGGGATGTATTGCTGTTTGTTTGAAGATAACATGTATGCAGTCAGTTCAAACGCAGCCTTTGTAATTAGTTGGCCGCCCTGTTTTTTTCTCCGTCAACGAGCGTAAACTAAAGGCACAAGAACGAGCGGACGCTCAGTGCCGGCTTGCCGTCTCATGCGTGGGACCTATATTCTAGAGCACCTGGGTTTGCAGATCAAGAAGATCCCTCAGTGCCCTGTTTTTGCTTCTCTTCGTGCGTCCGGCTTCCGAAGCGTCCAGCGGGCGAAAGAGCAATCTGGTGGATTCGGATTTAAATTAATCAGATTTGGCGGATTGGGTATCGGATGCGGATGCCAGGGGCTGCGGATGCAAATTGAATGCGTTAATCCGCGGGACCGGGTCTACACGTTTGTCCAGGCAGCCCATAATCATGTGAGACCGCAGAGTGTAGAATGATGAGTGAATAGCTAAGTGAAAGTGAAACTTGCCCCAGCACGAGTTTTCCTACCTGACTCTTGTAGGGCAGTTCGTGCATTCCATCACTGCATCAAATGCACCAGCGGAAAGTGAGTTCTCATTAGCTGGTCATAGTTTGAGAGAAGAACCAGAGGTAGAGGTATTTTGATACCTCTAACAGCATCCCCGACAAGTAAAGGTTGCGTGTGTGTGTAGTCGCAGTCGAGGGTTCGTGTTTAAAACTGAAGCCGATACGACATGTTGACATTAATATATGCTGTGATATTTTCCCTGTTGTGTACCCGCGCCTTCTATACGAGTATTTTTATGGGTTGAGTGACCGGATTTTCTTCTCCCGCCTTTTTATTGTTTGGCCCAAATAAGGTGACATAATGTTCTTTGTAAACCATTATGTTCAGAAAGTATGCGTCTGATTGAAGTAAGCTTTCCAAAGCAAAAATTAAAAACAAATGAATACACATTTCTTTAGCACATCTTCTTAACAGTTTCATGGACTCCTAAGGCGATCTCATAGCTGCGATGATCTTCCCAGCGATGCGAGTTCTCTCTAGAAGGATGGTCGCTCATTATATAAATGCTTCAAAACAAAATACAATAATGTGTATTTCCCCGTATTTTAACACGAAATGTGACTTATACAAACCCAAGCAGACGGCTTATAGGATGCTATACTGATGTTGTTTTTTGAATATATTCATGACTGATTCCATGATCTAAATTAATTTGCGAATTGCGGGTCAAATGCGCTTCCGAATTTCGCGGATGCGGTCCGATGCGAACTCAAAGACTGCGTATGCGGCTCGAATGCGGATACAGTAATTTATAAATATTGCGGATGCGGTTTCTATGCGGATACGAAGTCTGTGGGTGCAGATCGCATGCGAATAATCACAGTGTTATCCGTGCAAGGCTCTTCGAATTTCCATGACGCCCGTCTGCGTGCAGAACCTCTGTCATCGCGCGTGCAAACTTAATTCAAGCAACGTTACGAAATAGCGACCTATCGAAGTGCTCGAATTTAGCCCCTTCTTTAGCCCTACTCGCCAACATAAGCAAAACACCCAAGGTGGAAACCAGTTTAGTTGGGCTTGAAGTACAGGTTGACAGCACGTCTAACAATTCTCTTTGTATGCACACAAAACTTGTCCTATTTCAGCCTCGCTGACAACCAGAAATTGGGCAGGCGTTTTCACTATGAACAAAGCTATATGATTTGATGAATCCCGAACTTTGACCGCACCAGCGCTGTTCGACGCACACATCGCTTATAACTTTCTTACTAAGAACGAGTGCTACATCCGACATCTTAGAATTAGCAGGTTTACTCAAAATTGCTGCGAACTAATTGCACAATGTGGTCCACGCCATCATAAAAAAGAATACATTTAACCATACCTCCAAACGTGATGGACAGCTCTCACAAACGAGGACCACGAAACAAAGGAGACCACGAAGGTTTTGGGTACTTTCATCTTTTGTTGAGCAGAGCTGATCTCATCGTTTGTTTTCTCATCGTTTGTTTTCGAGTTCCACTAAAATCTCAAGCGTCCGTCTTAGCAACTAAAATTGTCTACGGAGTGCTGAACTTCTAGTTTGTAATGAAAATACCCACACACTTAGAGTTTAAGCCACTGATCTCTATGTCTATTTGCTGGATCGCGTTTGACCAGCTCCGCCTATGAACGGGAATACGGCCATGGTCGGCCATCTTTTTCGTAGAGTTACATTATCTCTAGCCTTCATAGTAATATGGCCGACAGCACTATGGCGGCAGGTTGCCATAAAAATAGCCGTGGGTCTAGTACACTGTACCATGGTGATATTTTATGCTTGATTGAAGTTGTTCGGCGATGCATATTTTTGAAACCCGGCGTGAACGGTAGCCTCATCTTTGAGGACCCGGCGAAAGTTCTACGAAAACGCAGCACCAGGGGAAAGCAGCGCAGCTCGCATTGAAATAGACGCCGTACCGGCGTCTGCTTTCGATGCGACTTTTGATGCGTGCTGTGCTGCTTTTCTCCGGTGCTGCGATTTCGTGAAACTTTCATTGGGTCCTCAAACATCGGGCTATCGTTCACGCTGCGTTTCAACAATTTTTTTCGTCAAACAATTTCAATCAAGAACGAAATATCACCTATGGCTATTTTTATGGCAGCCTGCCACCACAACTGAAACGACGCTGTCTGTCATGGGTGAATGATAGTGGATGCTCCAGGTGTACATTGGCTAGAGGTAATATAACTCAACAGAAATAACGGCCGCATTTGCGGAGCGCACAAACGCGATGCAGCAAATAGATATGAAGATCAGTGGTTTAAACACTCAAATAAGCTATCCTCCCAAGTGAGGACAAAAACGTGGCGCACAATAAAGTGTTGCGTCGAACAGATTTCGCAAGCACCTGCAGAGAGGCTGATATTAGTCACGCGGTTCTTGTTGTGATGCGTAGATAAATCTGTTAAATTAGAACTCTTTTTAGTACAGTAAAAGAAAGGACTGTTTTTACGAAATTAATTAGGTCGTAATGCATTCTCTTTTTTGTTCCAAGCGCTGTCATCTTTTTAAGTCTCCTTGGGCACTAGGAAAATGCAAACAGTTCAAAAGGAAAACGGTTCAAACTTGCCGGGGCATTGTAAAACTTGTGGTTGTTCCCCCATGCTGGACGTTGCGCAGGTGGAGGGGCGCAACAAAGGAGGGTTAGAAAGAGAGTTGCTGGAGGCGGCAAATATTGACCAACACACTGTTTACAAACAAGCCCGCTTTGCCCACAACAGGTGTGGGCACTGCGCATGCGCAGAAGTCACATTTGGGAGGAATGAAGCGTTAGCGCATGCGCAGTACCGACAGCAGTGCCACCGCGGTCGTATGACGTCAGCAAGTTGAGTTGGTGTATACATGCTTGCGACAAAGACATTTTTATCAGCGCCGCATCGGTGTATATGCAACCGAAAGTGTACAGCTCTTTTAACACTACCTAGCTCGTAAATATCAACACGACGCTTTTTTTTTCCTTTTTTTTTTCCTTTCCTCGTTCGGATGGTGCGGCGGGGTGATGTAGCGGTTGCGCTAACTCTTTGAACAGGTGGTGGGAAAGCTATATCTACAGCTTTGGCGGTGCGCCGCGTTTTTGTTGAGACCAGACTACGCGCGTGCACGGCAATAGCAATTTCGGAAGCATTCAATAAACTTTAGTTGCCAGTTAGCGCTTGTCCTGTGTGCTTCTTCGCCTTTTTGTCCCGTATTTTTCGCGATATCTTTGTAATATAAAATTTTAGATCGTCTTCTGCCCGCCGACGAATTCGACGATACGCTGTCGTTCTCAGTAGACCAGCCATATCGCCCCTTTGTGCGATTCCCTAAGATCCTCGCCTTTTCTTGCGATGGTCAACCTCTGCGAATGAGGGAAACGCCGAAACTTTCAGCCTCCACCTACTATGCATTACCCACCGTGATGCTTAAAGAGAACATTAAGAAAATCATGCTAACTTTCTCCAGCCATGCCTGAGGCTTGTCCGTTTTTTCGTCCGTTTATTCGGCAACAACAGAGTTGTTTCCCGCGCAACGCGCTCAAATAATGATCATGATGGTGATGCTCGAACAGCGGGGGCGACTGAAAGCTCTGCCTCTAAGAACATATTTGATTGGCGTAAGGATTCCGTAAATCTGCGAACATGATCACTTAAACATTTGTTTTTGCCACCTTAGACTTTACCCTGGATGTGTCTGTTTCCACATTAATTTGATTACAGACGAGCTGGTGCGTCTTATATATGAGCGAAAGCAGGTATATCTGAAAATTGAGAACCTGCCGATGGGGCTGTCTTCGAAGTTGCCGACTACGTTTACAGCAGGCGGGGTGGACCAAAACGCGAAACAGCAGCACGCACGCGAAACCAAAATTAATTTGATGAAACCGAAAATTACTGAATGTCCGCAATAATCGAGGGAATCAAGAGGTGATTGCACAATTAGCTTGTGCAGCGACACCGAGCGCGAAATGTCGATTTCGCGCGCGGTGTCGCGCGCGGAGCGTACAGACAACTAAGTCGTCTGTTTAAACAAAAAAGAAGAAAAAATTTAGTTGGGGGCGGGATGACGCGATTTTATTTAGGGACGCTATGGTACGCTTTTCGAATTGTATTGCTATGAACATCCGTGAGACGTCCGACGAACGTTTTCATTGGGACGTGGGATGTCCGCACGTTTTCGGGACGTCCGCGGGATGTTTGGTGTCGTCTGGATTGTCCCTCTAAGAAAGCAATGTGCAGAGAACCACGCCTTTATTTAATATACTAGAGTCTCGTTCGTTATCGGAATTAACCAGAAAAATCGTTCCACCAACTAAGAACGACCATGCACCTCCATCCACCGAATCAAAAAGGAGTTCTGAATCTGTCAATCCTCCCATAAATTTAGAATGCGGCACATCATCGTGAATGCAGCCACCACATCCGAAGACGCAGCACGTTTTTATTTTCCCTGGTAAAACTGCTCCTTGTACAGCGCCTGATCGGAGCTGACCTCTAAATCACACAGGACAGAAGCGGAACGTTCTTTTCTCTTATTTTTTTTCAACCAGCAACCACGCGAAGGACTTACGGATACGGCTACAGCCACAGCTGCTACAACACGTCCACCATTGCCGACACAGATATATTTAAATCCGCGCCCCCCCCCCCCCCCCCCTCCCACCCCCGAGGAGGCGGAGCTTAGTTTGACCTCCCCTTCCACCTTCACACCTCCTTTCCCATGCGCAGAAGACCGAAATTCGCCTAGTCTCTGAAGCAAGAAATACTAGGTAGGCCAGGATGCCGTAATTGTATAATTTGCAAGTGCGGCAGAAGCTGCGGCCTGGCGGGCCAGTCGGAACGTGAACACGCATCACCAGAGTGCGCTTTTACTGCGAAGAAGTATCATCATTTCGCTGCGTCATGCTCCAATATGCGTGAGTTGCGCTCCTATACGTGGCGGACATCGAAGCTGTCAGCACGCAATAGACAATTCCCATAAAGCCCTGCATGCAACACGGCGCTCGTTGCACTCTGGGAACTAGTTGGCCAGGGAGGAGAGTGGCATGGTTTCGGTTTCGATCGACACGTCGACAAGAGACTATAGCGTCGTTTGTGGTCTCTAAAGTAACTTAAATGGCTAGACTCCAAAGCTTTAGCACAAGCCCGAGACGTATAGCTTGTCTTAACATATGCTTGTTGTATTTTTGTGCTTGAGCCTTTCTGTTAGCGTTTCGATGTATGTGAACGAGCCAGTGCTGGGAATCTCGACGCTGCGAAGCTCGGGGGTCTTGCTTGTGTACGAGCCAACAAGCTGTAGTAACCAAAAGGAAAGTAAAAACATACATCAAGCTCGCGCCTTTACATTAGTGTTGTTGAACAGGAAGTTTTTTTTTTTTTTGTTTCGTGCGTCCATAGACGAAATATAACTTTTTGCAATTACTGTCTTTCTTAATACACCTGAGTACGCGAGGTAAAACTCGGAGGCGCCATTGAAAAGCTCGATTTGAACACACTTCTTATCTCTTATCTGTGCTGACCCGCAGCACTGCACGAAGTGAAGTCCCCACCCGCTTGCAAACCACTAATATTCAACATCGCGTATCCGCATAAAGTTATCCTGCAATCATATGGGCACATTCGCACATACAAATTATTTTAAGAAAGCAAAAGTCGAGCACTTGTGTGAAGAACGTCGCACCGTTCGCCGAAAGTGCGCCGGACGGGGATGAACTCCTATGCGGTGCGCCAAACAAACGAAATTATCAAAGCGCGTTTGACGGTTGCTAATGGCCATAATATTTGTTATGTGTTTGCTTTCTCCCTGACTGAGTGTGCCGAGATAATTTCAGACGCACCGTTCAGGCACAGACCTTGGCAGTCAGTAAAAGCTCGTCCAAAAAGGCTTAGCGAGGAGTAGGGGACGCTTGTTAGGGCCTCCGTTGTAGCTAGCCGATCTCAGCGTTTGCGAAAACTTAATCTTCAATCAGCATAAAATTTGAATGGGAGGTATATATGATGACACGAGGAAGACATCATAGTAACTTTTGTGCAGTAGTGAGGTCGAATTTATTGCGTTTCCTTAAAAGTTCAATCGTCAACGCTGGTCTCAGCTTTGATACTCCTGTGAGGATGCGGCTTGCTTTTCGCCCAATGAAGTAACAAGAAGCGGACGTTTGACAAACAAAATACGTGCAAGGCTCAAAGTGACCACATTTCAGTTGTGGTTTACTGGTACTAGACGGAATTATTGAAATCCGAGCTCAAAGATGCACTCGTGGGGTGAGGTGACTAAGCGACCTCTTACTGTATACTGTGAGCAGCCTGCCTGCTCACAGCGCTGAACGAGCCTGATATGGCCTCAGAGACAGGAAAAGAACAAGAAGAAGTAGAACGCCAGCCAGCCATGACGAGCCATCAGCCTTCACTCAGCCATTCCTCTATTATTTCCTTTATTTTCATTCATTAAACATTTTTCTCATTCCCAAAGTCTCACATATGGCGCAGTCGACGCCGTCAACTTGCCTTCGCCCCCTAATCGCCGCGTAAGCCTGCCTGCCCGCTTTTATCCGCGTAGCCGAACGCCAAGCCATTTTTAAGCCTACCAGCCTCCACTTTGCCCATCGCCCGCCCAGAACAACGATGTCACTTATCAACTGGGATAACGCTACAGCCGAAGATCTTGCGACCCTGAGCGTTCAGTTCCTCAAAATAGAACTTCAACGCCGAAACCTTAGCACAATCGGAAACAAGGAAGAGCTTATTGACAGGCTTTTGACTGATGCCACCCAAAACCCGCCAAATGCACTAGCTCGTGCAACGCTATTCCCGACTATGCCAGCGTTTACCACAGACGAAGCTGAGAACATGCAGCGCATGGCCGCATTCCTTCACCAGAACATGGCCGTAATGATGACGACGCTAGCCAATCAAGCAAACCAAGTGCACGTGACAACTCTGCCAGATCTATCAGCTTCGCTGCCCACTTTCAACGGAGGCGGCACTCTTACGTTCAAGCACTGGATTGAAGAGCTTGAACGCACTCAGCGCCTTGCAAGGTGGGAAGACCCCACTCTTTTAGCCATCGCTCAAGGGAAGCTACGTGGTGTCGCAGCTGACTGGCATGCGTCAACAGGGCGACAACTTACCACCTGGACCATTTGGAAAGCCGGAATGAAAGAAAAATTCGGCGAGCAACTTTCGCTCATTCAGTGGCAAGAGAAGGTAACAGCCCTCACCCAGAAACCTGGCGATAGCCTACTGCAGTATGCCTTCGCCAAGCTCAAGATCATGTCGCGATGTCCAGTTCCCATCACAGACAAGGAACGTATTGAATACCTTGTTCAAGGCATTCGTGATGATCAGATCGCCACATCCATTGCTGTCCACCGACCCCGAACAGTGGACGACTTCCTCAACATTGTGTCCGAAGTGGACCGAACGATAGACCATTCACGTCTGGCCCGCACCCCCACATTCCCAAAGCCAACCCGGGATGGACGTTTCTCAGCGAGCGGCTCAACCACGCACTTCAATGGTACGCCCGGTACATCACAAACTGGCCGCACGCGCATCGCAGATATGCCTCCCGACGAACAGGAAGCCAGGTACAATACACTTTCCACAAAATATGGTGCCCCAGCATACCGACCGGGACAAGACATCAAAGAAGCCATCTGCTACAATTGCAAAAAGCCTGGCCATCTTGCTAGCAAGTGGAACAAGCCAAAACAGCCTCCAAATCAGTCCAAGCCGAAAACACCACATGAACCTACAGCTCTAGTTAGCCAACTAGACGTCTTGCATGGTTCTAAGCTGAAGTGCCCAGTCGTTCCAGCTCACATAACTGGAGTTGGCACAGTCAGCGCCTTTCCCGACAGTGGTTCCAGCATAACAGTCATCAATGCAAGCCTTGTCAACGAACTCGCCCTACTGCCATGGACAAAACCACCCTTGCTCGTCGTTGGCGGCGCTTCCGTCACTCCAAAAGGTGTGGTCCCACTCTTGATTGCAATTGGACCAATGTCAGCCACAGTCGAAGCAGCAGTCCTCGAAAGAAACGCCTTACCTCTCATATTGGGAGAAGACTGGTTTCGCATCGCACAAGCCGAGCTTCACATTAGGCCCCCAGAGTTGCCTATAATTTGCAAACCCAACAGAAACATGGTTGTTCAATGTAGAGAAGAACTTTTACCAAGGATGTCAAACGCCGTGATCCTCACACGGTCCACACTCTCGCAGTTTGATCCTCCGCACTCTACGGCCGAGCCTCTGCAGACAAAGCATGAGCCCGACGAGGATGCACCACTATGGAGTGAGCTGAACAACGCAGCCTGTTGTCAAGAGCCCTCAAACTCTGTTCTGCCACAACTAGCGGCAACCGCATCACCAGATCGAAGTCTCACATATGGCTCACAATCATGTGTATCCGTATCAAGTGAAACTGCTCTTGATGGCGTTTGCATCGGCTCCCAGCTCACGACTAAACAACAGCATTATGTGAAACGCATCTTGCTCCACCACACTGACCTCTTCCCGCGTGACCCTCTCGACCTTGGCCTATATGAAGGCATTGAACATCAAATAGACCTTGTGCCTGACGCAAAACCATATGGACGACAGCCATATCGCTACACGGCGACTGATAGACAATTCCTCGAGACCCAAGTCGTCACGCTTCTCGACAAGGGTATCGTCAGGCCATCCTCGGGACCATGGGGATTTCCAGCCATTGTGGTCACACAGAAAAATAAGAAGAGACTGTGTGTGAACTACATCCCATTAAACAAGATGAAGATCAACGTCCTGCAACCACTTCCCCGGGCCGACGACATCCTAGACGATCTTGCGGGATCCTCTTTGTTCGCGGTCCTGGACTTGTGCTCTGCCTACTGGCACATTCGTGTCAGGGAGTCCGACCAAGACAAGACTACGTTCATTACGGATCATGGTACCTTAAAATGAACCCGAATGCCCTTTGGATTGAAAAACGCACCAGCAACATTCCAACAGGCAATAAACAAAGTTTTTACGAGTTTGAAACCTAGACAGACCAAGTCAGGAGTCAGGACGTACCTGGACGACATCATTGTGTTCGCCGTTGAATTCTTGGAATTCTTGGACCTTTTGGATGAAACTATGAGTCTTCTCCAACAAGCCGGCTTCAAGATTTCGTTACCGAAATGCATGTTTGCGTGCCCTTTGTGAAGTTTCTTGGCTTCCTGATTTTTGACAAAGGAAAAGAGCCAGACCCCTCCAAAAGCTGAAGCCATGCTACGCATTCCTACACAATTGACCTCAAAGCAACTGCTCTCCTGGGTTCAGACAGCCTACTTTCACAGGAGATTCATTAGCAAGTTTTCGAAGATTGCTGCCCCCCTGCAAGCTGTTATTCGAAGACCTGAGTTCAACTGGACACCTGAGTTCAACAATCATTTGAGACCCTGCATGCAGCCCTCACCTCGGCGCCAATCCTTTGACACTTCGATACAGTTGCGCCAACAACTGTTGCTACAGATGCAGCAGCCACAGCCCATGGTGCTGTCCTCTCTCAGAGGCAGAATGGCATAGAGATTTTCACTGAGTATGCAAGCCGTGCCCTCATTGAACCGGAACGCAAGCTCCACAGCCCACCCAACAGACCAGAGACCACAACGCCATCGGACACAACCGAAACAGCTACAGGACTACGATTTGTCCCCGTAACAATTTTAACGCAACAACAAAGCCCGAGACGGGCTCATCAGAGACCCGGCCGGACCCCGACCGTTCTCTCGGACTCGGTCCACTCGAATTTCGTCCTCTCGGACCCCGCTCCACGTACCAAACTCCGTTTTCCATGCCAAGCCTAGTCCCAGCGTTAAAGTTATTGACAAAAAGAACTTTGTTAACCCTCAAAAAGAGAGATAAAAAGGGGGTCGGATGTGAGCAGCCTTCCTGCTCACAGCGCCGAACGTGCCTGATATGGCCTCAGAAACAAGAAAAGAAGAAGAAGTAGAACGCCAGCCAGCCATGACGAGCCATCAGCCTTCACTCAGCCATTCCTCTATTATTTCCTTCATTTTCATTCATTAAACATTTTTCTTATTCCCAAAGTCTCACAATACGTTTGCATACGCACGCACAATATCCGGTGTTTCGGGAACCAAGGAAAGGGCTCCGATCTTCGTTTTGTATCGCTCGAGAATGAATGTATTGTAAATTCATAAAAAGTCAGAACATCGAAAACGCAAGCAGCGCGTTTGGTCGCGGTGTGATAGCATGAGATCAATAAGCTGCTCAGTCGAAACCGAAATTGAGTGCCTAACTAGTTCCCAGAGTGCACTGCGTGGTATTTCGCCGCGATGGGGCGCGTCGGTTTTGGATGGGGACTTATAGTTTCCCCTTTGTCAAGTTACACCAAAGCAAGGTATGACCCTGAGCTCTCCCTCTACTGGCGGCACATGGCTGTTACCGACAGGCTATACTGTCACAAAAAATTAAGCAGCAAAACAAAATATCTCGACGCAAAAACATTAGAGCAACCGTCCTCGCACAAACACAAGGGGCGCATATATAGGGCGAGGGTAATTCTGAACAATGACAAAACCAAAATTTATGATCTATTAAAGATTTGACGAATTCGCGCGACAGAACAAGTTGCCGAAAGAAAGTCTTATTTTTGCATGACGGCTTTATCTTGCAGTGTTGTACAAAGGCAGCAGCGGCATATCGTCGGGGCGATGAGAAGTCGTCAGTCCGAATTCGTCGTTCCGTCCCTCGAAGAAATGACATCACGTGCCACCCACAAACACGCAAACCACACGCAGACATAGGTCGGCATTTTAAGCTGTCCTCACTCAAACTCACGATCACCATTTTTTTCGCAATCAGAACTCACGCCCTCTCACGATCCCGATTTATTCGAAATAGGGTCATCACCTGGACTCACACTCACGGTTCAATAAAAAACCAAAACTCACTCGCCGTCACTATCATGGTCGTCACGCTCACAGGTTATCACGGTCATCACGCTCACAGGTCATCACGAATCATCATACTCAGAGGTCATCAAACTCACAGGTCTGTTGAAGATAAAACCGGGAGAACCGTTCCGCTCGAATCCCTTTATTGGTCTGCCCTCATCGTCCCGTGTCCCGAGCGCTTCTTCCTTCTCTTTTTTCTCCAACACATTCCCGCCCCAACGGCGAGAAATGGGGGATCCAATGTGCGTCTAAGTTTCAAGCAAATACAGACGTTGAATGGGCCTGCGAATGACCCGCTTGTTTGCCAGACGGATGTTGCATGCTCTAGTTATCCCGTCTCTGCCTGGAAACGTCTGGGTCACTCTGCCGAGGTTCCACATTAGGGGCGGCGTCTGGTCGTCTTCTACAATGACGATGTCTCCTCCTTGTATTCTTGATGCTTCCTCGGAAGGGCTTTGGTGAGCCGATGTAAGGAGAAGAAGATCTTTACGTTTCCATCGCTTCCACAGTTGCGTTATGAGTCGCTGACAGTACATCACTCTACGTCTCAATTCTGGGGCTGTAGAGGTTGGTACCGACCCTATCAACTTTGGTGGAAGGCTAACCGCTCGTTTGCCTATTAAGAGATGCGACGGTGTTAATGGTTGCGACTCATCGGGGTCCGTGCTAATGTGAGTGAGGGGTCTACAGTTTACGGCCGCCTCGACTTCAAAGAAGGTAGTCGTGAGTTCTTCAAATGTGAGGCTTGTGCGTCCGAGCGTTTTCTTCAAGGCGTCTTTGATTGTTCTGATGATTCTCTCCCACCATCCTCCCCACCAGGGGGCGTTTTCAACGTTGAATTTTTATTTAATCCGAAGTCCGCTCTAGTAGTCTTGCACTTCTGAACTGGAGAGCCTGCGAAAGCGCTCGTCGCAGTAGTGGAAGGTGCGGGCGTTGTCTGAATATACTATAGACGGTATTCCTCGCCTCGAAACAAATCGTCGGAATGCCATAAGAAAGTTTGTGGTCTACATGCTGGAGACTAGTTCTAAATGAATCGCTCGTGTTACTGCGCAAGAAAAAGGAGCAACGTAAGCCTTTGTTTGTGATGCCGCTCGTATGTACATGGGACCACAAAAGTCCACTCCGATAACGTCAAATAGGCCAGTTTCTATCATGCGTTCTCGTGGCAGCGGCGACATTGGTGCGGTTGCAGCCTTTAGCACGTCAGAAATGCTCGGATTGACGTCAAAATTTTCACGAAGGTTCCTATAAATAAAGTAAATGAACGACTTTCGAAACAAACTTTAGTACATTTCGGTCTGGATGGGAGTCGAATCTGGGCCTCCGGGGTGCGAGACGGGCACGCTTTCCCTACTCCACGGCGGCTCCAAGGTCCTGGCTGACTAAGGTGTGCCTATTGCGTGCTACAGTTTTGGGAGGAGAGAAGGGAACGCTATTCAGAACTCTACCCATTGGCGCAAGTAGCCCTGGGAGTGCATGCGATCCAGGTCAGCGTGCAGCGAGCCTTTTGTGCACTGAAGTTCATTCTATTGTCTCAGAGGTGCCGTCTTTCCCCGAATATGCATTCTTCGGTCAGCTGCCTGACATTGAACTGCGCTTTCACCCACGTCAAGAGGTGCTCCAGCACTAGCTCGTTCGTTCTACAGAGTAATGTGAGCCTTTGCTTTCTATATGTAACAATATGCGTAGTTTATCTTTTGCTGTCGTCAACTGTTTTTTAGCACATGAGTACGAACCGGTTCGAACCGGTTTGAACCTTTATGTTTTCACTCCGGAGCTGAACCGGAGCTGAACCGTTTTCCCTGAACCGGAACTAAAACGGAACGAAAAACATTTCGGTTCGAAACCCTGGTGACAACTTAGCCATTTTTCCGCCCAATCGTTTTTTATGCATTTTGAAGTGCGCGCAATCCGGTGTCACTCAGCTCGAGCCCGTAGCTTTGGCTAGTGCATAGACGCCATTTTACCGCCCAAATCACGCACCGAGTGCGCGAGAGCGTCACGCGCTGGCACATTCAGAGCAACAATGGATGTCTTCACCCTGAGACAGACAGACATGTAGGCAACCTAGGCTAGAGTGAACAGGCATGATCTCTTACGGCCATTGCACCGGGAGTATTAGCGGCGAGATGTTTTGGTGGCGCCCTCCTGTGGTTCCCCCTTGTGACGTCATTACCTTGCAAACAACAAGTTCGATGGAGTTTGTAAATAGCATGGTGGAAGCTTGAAATTATTGCGCTCTGAAAGGAACACTGCCAACACCGTCAAAATTAAAGTTCTTTCATTCCTCTTATTTCCGTCGATGATAAATCCCCTTTCCGACGTCATAGTCAGCGTTCGGCCAATCGTGGAAGGCCGACCACAGCGACGCTTTCGGTCGCGCACGGGGCTAATAGTTGCTCCCTGCGGCGGAAGCTTGGAGGGGTCGCTGTAACCCTACCGCTCCTACAGTGCTTTAATTCCTTCTGAGAGGCACGTCCTCCTCACCGTGTTGTCCTCTTTGCTCGGGGGTTGAGTTGGATAAGTTTTTAGAGTAATTGGACCTACAGGTCGTGAGGCCAGCTGCCTTCAGGGACTTATGCGGAACACGTCTTTCTCTTCGTCTCCTTAAGAAACAAGTTTATATAGACAAGAATTTAATTATTGTAAGCCGAAACTTATTTCAATCTGCTCACTACAGTTATTTCAAGCAAGTATAAGTGCACACATTTTCAATCGCATTGGTCGGGGAACAGTTGTTCAGGATGGCTCAGGCGGCGTTGGGCATGGTTGTGTGGTCGCACCCCTACGCGGCTAAAGAAGTTCCAATGCTCCTTGGCGAGAGTGAAGGCCACAAGGAAACCGCTCTCTAGCCCGGTCATGGAAGAACATGGCAGGGCAGCACTGAGCATCTCGTTTGATTTTATTTCACAATACTCATTGCGGGGACTCAGATAAACGAAAGAGAAGCGCGAGGAAACTTCACGAGTTGTGATCCTGGACCGGCTTGCTAGAACAGCGTCTCAGCTGAGACTGAGAGAAAGAAAGCACTGGAAAAGGTTGGTCGCACGACTGTCTTGAGACGCGGCTTGAGTCCCGCTCAGTTCGAGCACTGGTTTAGGAATTGCTTTCTTTCCAAAAGTCTCAGCTGAGACGCTGTTTCTAGCAAGTCTGACCTGGCTGCTTATAATTAGTTGCAAAGGACAAGAGTCGTGGTTGGTGTAAACGCAAAGTGGAAGCCTGGAGTCGTTGCATTATTAAACCAACACCATGAAAGTTGATCGTCTGACATTGTTCTTATTTGAAAAAATGAAATAAATATTAATCCAAAGAAAGACGACCGTAGTGAGGGTTTCGCACATGTGCAACGCTTTTGATAAGGCACTGCATGGAAAGGGGGTTTATTAGACCCTTTTCCTGAGCCTCAGATTTGAACCACGATGACTGGCTGTTTGTTGCCTTAGTATGAGGACCTGTCACTGCGGTTTACACATAACACTCTCCGTATGTTTTCTACAAGTAGAGTACTCAATCCCCACCCCTGCCCGTTTCGATCTGGATGAGCATCGTACCGGCGTGCGGTCGTGTATCACTACTGCGTGACGAACGTTAAAGACCTCCAGGCTAGCGGCTGTACTGCACTGGCTAAATTGCTCATCTACAGCTGGGAGACTCGTCGCCCTTGGAGGCAGACCAAGTTCTAGGCTGTATAAACATACACACAACCCAATTTTTTTTTTTACAAGTAGAGTAACGTTAAAACTGAAAATCTAAAATTCCTGCACGATGGCGAACAAAACAGAACCAGAGCGGCTGGAAAGCTGGAACCTTAAAAAAGAAAAATGTCGGGTAAAAATCTTGGAGTGAAGGAATATAAATTCTCCTTAGTTGTCACCATCATATGGGGCTCAATATTCGCACCTTTCGTGGTGTCGGAACATGGCAGGGAGCATTGTATAGCTTATTTATAGGCACTAGATGTTTTCGAGAACTTGCTCGTGACCCTTGTTTTTTTTCTTCTTTTTCTTGCAAGATTATTTACTCATTACAAGAAAGAGGAAGTAGCGCGAGGAAATATTTAAGAAAAGAATCCTCGGCGTCAGGGACAGAATCAGCGCCACTTTTCCTGAACTTCTCAACCTCGAATTTCAGCCACCTTTCAATAGATGGCGCAAGTGCGCGTCGTCTGCTACATAGGTTCTTTTTATTATTTAGGACAATTAGTATGCTTTAAAAAATTTACAATCATAGAAAGTGATTTTAATTAGAACGAGAAAAGCACTAATTAAAGAGTCATTGCTTAAATAGCTGCCCTCTTCTTTGAAACCGGTTTCTTGCGTACAGAGTCGAGCTTCAAAATAGTCCCATGATTTAAACATATTTTAAACAAATCTGAATATGAATACGAAAAAATCACGCTTCTAGTGAACCAGCTGAGTTCCTCTAGCATACAATTAAACAAAATTAGGTCAGATGCCAGAACGCTGTCTGAGAAAACCAAGAACGCGTTAAGGGAATTCTTGGAAATTCGACCTTAATCAAGTTGTGTTTACAAGAAAACGGCTGGCGTTGCACTTCTAATATTTTGTATTCTGAGTTCCTATGTTTACCACAAGCATGCCCTTAAATGTCGTTGCTGCGTTATGATGTAAAACTGAGTTACGAGACTTCAAAATCACATAAAAAAGGCTCTTTTTGATTAAATATTAAAAAATGTGAGCGTGCTAATTAACAAAAACACGTATGCACGGAACTAGACGAGTCCTTCTTCTATTCAATAAAAAAACAAGAACGCGTCTTGGATGCATTGCAAGTCTAGAAACTTGGAATGCATAGAGGTATGTCTTTGAAAATATCAAAACTTGCACTTTTTGTTTTCTTATTGTGCGTTAAGTTTTGAAAAATGCGTATCATATTTTGCACTAAAAGAGTGATGATGAATGGGCGATTTATTTGCAAAAAGAACGAAATACGTAACACGCGCACAGACGCGACATTTGCACAACAAACTGGAGCGTTAGCAGAGCTGCCACCGGTATTGTAGTTGGGGCCGTGGGACCGCCGCCTTAAGGGGGATTCAACCGCTATTTATTTGTACCCTTTTCCTCATAGATGGCGCGGAAATTTTCCGGAACAAACGAGTTGCATGTCCCAGCTGCGCATGCAGGTCGGGCCCTCGAGGTGGGCTCGGGCCACGGGCTGCTCGACGACGGTCTCGAGCTAGATCTTCTTCGCTCTGCGTCAGTCGCTGCCGGAAGCGGCCAACGGGCGGCGCGAGATACGAGCCAGTACAAGCGTAGATTATAGTGACTTACATAACGCCGAATAAGCTCTGATGTCCGATTGGATTCGAAGTTAAAACCACGTTCGAAATTCTCTAAGCGCAGACTGCGGCGTTGCGGCCGTTTGGACCACCACATTTGACATACAAACGTTGTTTTGCAAAAAAAAAAAAGTATATTTTTAGAGGTTAAAGTGGTCATGAAACGATTTTCCTACTTCTTCCTCCTTAGCTTTAATCCTCAACTCAAATGCGAATTGTGAAATCACGTGGTCGTGACATTCCTTCGGCACCGGTGCGATGACTCCTAGCTTCCACCGTGCGTTTTATGCACACCATAGAACTTGTCATTCCCCAGTGACAATAAGTACCGTCAGGGCACTCATTGGCCACGAACACGAATCCGAATATTCGTTGACGGATTGATTGTTGACGAGCGCATACGCCCGAGTGACGCAGTTCTCGTGTCCAATGCGTGAGCTGGGCTCGGCTGACGTCAGTTTGGAGCCGCTGACGCGCTTTTGGAACCGCGGATGTATCATATAGTGAAAAGGCGGAGAGCTTTCGAAGGCAAGAAGGTACAAAATAGTCCGCTATATTTTCAAATGTTCGTACTGAAAAGCTGGCTTTTGACCTTCTATACTTCGTTTCACCTGATGTGCGAGCGAAGGCAAAACTGGAAGCGCGAGCGCGGAAGCTCCGTGCGTTCAGGCTTTGCTCGAGCGCGCGAGCTGGGGAGAAATGCAAAAAGCGCTGGTCTCGCGCTTCTTGCTTTGGCTTCGCTCGCAGGTAAAGTGAAACGAAGTATAGCCTCTTTCTTTTGGCCAACTAAACGATATGCGATTAGTAAAGTCCCAATTTAAAATCATTCATCTCAACCCAAAATTCGTTTCATGACCCCTTTAATTCAAAGCTAGAAAAATAAAAAATAAATAGAAATAAAGCGGCAGGTTTGCACTTCCTATGTCCTATATATCGGCCTGCTCTTCGTCTGAATACTGGTTTGCAAAACCCGTTCACCGGAGGTGTGGAGTAAAGCCCATCTATCCTGGGAAAAGTGGCGCCATTCATTGTTGTGGAAATGCTCGAGACACGTGCCGCGCGCCACGTCTGGGAAGAACATGGCGTCTGAAATTTAGATCAGTGCTGCTACAGTGCTGGAGAGAAAGAAGAAGGTACCGAAGAGATCGGACGCGTTTTTCTTAGGCTCCCGATATTAGGCCTAGCACCTAATACACCCCGTCTTGAAAGTCTGGGGGGCCGGTTGTCGAAAGACAATGG